>JARLTB010000157.1:3120000-3407500 GCA_030141615.1 Unio pictorum | reverse complement strand
TTTTTTTTAAAATCCATTCGTTAAATTCATGAGTTACCTGTTGTTGATAGTTCCATGCTTGTAACGTTATAATTTTCGTTTTTATTTTTTATTTTTATAATGGTGTCATTTTTGTTCATATTTAATTTGCGTTTATAATAAACATTCTATTCACCCAGTTGGTTTCTGTATCTTCACTAATCAGTACCAACCCGGCTTCATCTTGTTGTGACACTTATTGAAAGATAGACAAATATGGATGCTATAATTGTCTGCAAGCACATCCTATATAGACCCTCTTTCCTCAATGGGGCACTTGGGTTCAGTGTCTACAGACACTTAAATCTGTATGATGTTCAAAAGTAACAATCAATTTAGTTTTAGAACCTTTTGCACGAGATCAGGATGAGTCAATGGACAATGATGTCTGCACAAAATTGTCTTGTAGATGAACGAATTTAATGCATACGAAACATCTATGAGTGGAAAAATCGTGAATAAATGTGTGCGACACAACAGAACAGAAACACCAGAGCTTTGAGTTTGAGTTGGCAGGAGGGATAGAGTTTCGCAAATTGCCTGTGTGCAATTTCGTACCTTAATGCTACGGGTGTGACCTTTTCAGCAATTATAGTTTACTAATTAAAGACATGGATCTATTATCAATGAACTAGTTGTTTCATGCTTGTGTTGTTTCTGGAAACTGATGTGAGGTATATTCAAATCCCAAAATTACTCTGCAGAACGTAGAGAATGAAATTCCAATAGTCGGCTAGGATGATGAACTAGCATTAAACATGTTGGTTCAATGCATGTAGAATATCCCTAAAAGAGGAAGGATGGCAACTAATTTGAACTGCATCAAACTGTTTAGTGCACAATGTGTTGCAACATTATCACCTAAGAAAAAGCTTGTGTTTGCACCGTGAACATCACATGGTGTCAAGAATAAACTTCTGATGTGAAAAATGCAGGTATAAATTTTGTATACATAAAATACTTTGATATAAACCGCCATTGACTTCTCAGGTCAAGCGAATACTTTGTTGGAGGTTGCTTTTGTTAAATATAGCTTTCCAAAACTATCGATTTTTTTATCTCATTAATGTTTAACATCTGTGATCGGTCATTAATTGGTATGATACACTAAGTCATCGTTGATATTAGACTGACAGCTATTCACATAAGCCTGGATATTATAATGCATTTTATCAATATGCACCTTTAATCATTATTCGATTAGACTTTTAATTGCCAAATTAAGCAACATTCATTGCCTTAGCTTGGATAAACGCAGGAGTGACAACAAACTCAATCCTCTCTCCTGATTGCATTTATTTGTACTTGAAAAAATAATTTAATTATTCGTGATACTATCGATATTGAATTATGATTCCGTGAGATTGTATTTACTTGTATTTCGTTCTGATGTATCTTTCTTAATGTTGCCGTCGTGATCAGCAAGTTAGTTTCCTTTACAGATACGTGTACATAATGATTAGCAACATTTTCGGGATAATATGATAGTAGTCAATGCAAACTAGTAATCCGGATAATTTGCTTCTACATCGTCAAAGAGCTATTATAATAGTTAGCTTTGATCCCTAAGTTAAGACAGTGTTCATTGAGCCAACACTTGCATTACTGGAATATAAGATTTGAAATTGGATGGAGAAAATACAATTGTCTTTTCTAAATTATGAATGGTTTACTCTTGTATAGATTTTAGATTCATGCTGATTCATGATTGTCAGACCGGTAATAATGTCGTGATGACCTCGTGATCGGTTCACTACTCTAAACTTCTATATTTCAGCATTCCATCTATTACACTCCCATGTGCACGAAGAAGATTCAAGATTAAACATCTTCGTTATGTCTCTGATTTCAAATATAAGCTTCAAAGGTGTGTGAAATAATATTCACTCTACTCAATCAAAATTTAAATTAAAATATGACAGAAATACAAAAGAAAGAATTGTTTTCATCCTGGTAATACGTTTCTGGCTCTCTTGACCTTAATCTCAAACTCTTCTTCAGACTAAGTGTAATGTTTCTTACACAGTTGAAACGAAAGGATGTAACTTACATTACAGCATCAACACGCCTGGGAGGCGGAAACAGAAACAATTACTGTATGACGGGACTTAAATTATGGGGTGCAGTTAAATTGTAGTGAATTCGATTTAATCAGTATTCGAAATAAATTCGGCAATATCAGATAATCTGGACCAGAAGATTTCATATTTAACATAGAAAAGAAAAGAAGGATTTGCAACAGGTCTTATTTGAATATAAGAACATTACAAATCTTTCAAAACAAATAAATAAAATCTACAATCATGTTTTAATTGTAGATTCTAACCTGTGAATATCTCTTTAAATACAATGCGAAAAAATAATGAAAGTATTGAAATTTATGTATTTAACAGTTTCATGTTAATTGGAAAATTCGAGTGAACGAGTGGATGATAATAAGTCTATCATGATCATTTAGGACTTTTTTTGTAATTTGTGCCTGTGTCCTTTTATCAGTTTTAGAAAGATTTTCTAATTATATTAGGAGAATTTCGGAAGACGTATGTTACTTTTATTGGCATCATGCTTGTTACTTTTATTGGCATCATGCTTGTTCTTTCTTGGCTATATTTACTAAATAAATCAACTACTTTGTCATGAGTATAAACAAACACCGTAACTACGTTGTATGCATGTAAATTTCCATATGCATTATCAAGAGAACAATTGGCATACAAAACGACATCGTGTGGAGAATCATTTTCCCATAATATGGCTTTGAAATGGCAACTACTCGATACGTTGTACCCTCTACAGCACTGGTTCTGAAACTCCAGGTGGCTAGGCAACCCAGCCATACTAGGTTCTCGAGAACGTTCTGTAGGATAGCGATGGTGTTTTGAATGTGATATCTAAATGTATAAACAAGGTAGCAAGGCTCAGAGAAAGAATTGTTTTGATCTCTGCTTTACAATCAAAATGGTTCGTCTATGAGCCTAATTGAGAATGTCTCCTTCCAAAAGAACCATTCCTGCAAATTTAACATAACGTGGATATGTAGCCAATCTATATATGGTGAATAATGAAGCATATTTACAGAACAAGCTGGGGATTACTACAATAATAAAGAGTTGTACATGAGCACTAGAGCTTTACCTAAGCTGCCTCATTAGTTAACATATATGTGATTATGTTTTAAACTTCTTAAACATCATTTATTAAAAAGGCAAGAATATTCCTTGCTTATTTTGTTCAGTGTGAGACAATCAATCTGCATCAAAAAAATGCGTAGACACACATTGTAATTTGTCTAAAACACGTTTCGGATATCAGATCCTATTTACATGGCTATTGTCCAATGTACCATTTCATGAACAAATAAGACATACTATTTGAATCATTGCGTTAGCGTAGATTGTGGTCTTCACAATGCCAAGCTATAAATTATCTATGATATTAAATAGCTTACGTAGACGCGACCCGAAATATATATTTGTATGTACCCAAACAAAGCCCCTTATGTCGTATATAAAATTTTAAGTGGTTAGAAAAGCATTTACGTCGAGGCGAAAGCTAAAATTAATATAATCTTTCAGACCGTATACAAATGTAAATGGTGAATAAGAAGCTAGAAATGATGTTAGGCTACTGACGAACTCGTTAATTTTATTAATTTGCATATAAGTAACGTAATTTTATTGCCTTTAATTTGTTGGGGAAAACAACACAAATGTGAATGTAAGGTTATATCTCATTTTGGCAAAAAGTCAAAGCGGTAAGACAAAAGTCAACACTTTTTTATCGGAGCTACTGAAGTGTCCGCGACGTCATGGTGCTGCTTGAAACATAATACTGCTCAAAATAATCGCGTCATAAATTCACGGCACCAAAGGTTCTAAATAATGTTGTCACCATAATGCGCCATGTATATTACAGGATTCGTAACCCTCTCGTTTGTTTTTATCCCCTTAACAATTTTAAAAACAAAAAGAATCAAGAATATAGACACTTGCATAAAACGTTGTAATTTATTTCGTAAATTTAAAACTTTTGCGCGGACTGTTGGTATAGCATCCTAAACATTGTCCACTGTTTGGCGTTTCGAATCTAAAAGAGTTTCTTTAGTAGCACTGTCGCCATGTTTGCACAGGCAAATCTATGTTTTCAAGTAACAATTATGATGTAGATAACCGTATTTTGATAATCTCAATAATACCGTAAATTCTGGACTGACATCTCTTTGAACAATTATTATACAAGTGTTTCTCCGTTTTATTTATTTAAATTTGTTTAGAAATATTAAAACTAAACTTTGCGTATATTGGATACAAAGAACACCGTTTTTGCTGAAATTGACATTTTTAGAAATATTAACAGTACAGTGAGCAGTTTGTAGGCTGGTTAAAATGGAGAGTTCCATTTGTTCAAATCGTCAATAAGTTGACAGCGTTCTGCTGGTAACCATGGTTACCCTCGCATGACAAATGTCATTTTTATATTTATAATGACTGTTTGATATTAAAAATGAAGAGACAAGTAAAATGTGTGGCTCGTTAGAATTTTTTTACAAGTCAAAGCTCCTCCTTCCCGTAATCTCTGTGTCGCCTTTGTAGTTTGGAAGACAATATTAAAATGACGTTATTGAGCAGATATTTCAATTGACCTAAATCATGTGACTACAAAGTAAAATACATCCCCAAGAATTATCAGTCAAGAAAGAATTGCGAGACCGAGCTGCTCATTGGCATCTGTCTGCGCTCCTTAAGTGTGCATGCGCATTGTTTAAAATAATGCATATTAAGACCACTGAAGGAAAAAAATTGTTTCCGATACTATGTTAGATTGTTGTTATTCGATAAAAGTGCAGTTCTGAACTCATCTTACGATTGAAGAGAGGGCTGGGTACAATTATCGGAACTTTTAGATCATATGATTTTCATAGCGGTTTTTTTATATCATCTACTTGCTTCTGTGAAGTAAAACATGGAATCCGAGTTGGATTATATAGAGTACAGAGTTGCACTGGCGCTATGGAAATGGGTTTCACCATGTCTTCTCGTACTTGGAGGAGTTGGAAACATTCTCTGCATTGTGATTCTAACAACTAAAAGAACAAGAGGCTCCTCCACAGCCATTTATCTGACCTCCTTGGCTGTTGCAGACCTCCTGGTTCTGTATACTGGTTTATTGAGACAGTGGGTGAATTTCCTATTTGAAATCGACATTAGGCATCTGGCGGAAGGAATTTGCAAGGTCCATTTGTTTTTTATTTACTTTGCGACTCATTGCTCATCCTGGTTTCTTGTTGCTGTCACTGGGGAACGTTTTATCAGTGCTTGTTTTCCGCACAAAGTCAAGATGGGGTGTACCCAAAAAACGGCAGGTATGATCATTACAGCAATCATAATTTTTCTGGCCATATTAAATGTTCATTGGATGTACGGCTATGGTGACATGTACGTTACACAGATGAACACTACAACGCTAGTGAAATGTGAAACTCTGTTTGACCCTTATAGGACTTTTGTCCTATATATTTGGCCTTGGATTGATTTGTGCGTGTTCGCCCTTGTACCGTGTTGTTTGATTATCATTGGAAACACTGGAATAATCATCAACGTTGTTATCAGCAAGAAAAGAAGTGTGACAAAAATTGCACCCATGCAGGCGGCAAGGATACAGGCGGGAAACAAAGTATCTCATCTCACCGCAATGCTTCTCACCATAAACATTGTTTTCGTTATCTGTGCTATTCCCATATGTGTTTATTTGATAGTGGGACCAATCTGGTATGCTAAGTTTACAAGTATGAAATTACTGGCGGAGGATGACACTTTCTGGGCGGTCACGAATATGTTAATGTACACCAACCATAGCATTAACTTTCTGATGTACTGCCTCAGTGGCACCCGATTTCGAGGAGAAGTCAAGGCTCTTTTTACCGGACAAAGAATTAATAAGGGACTATTCGCAAATGTCAAGACAACACGAGCAATTCCGGCAAATAACACCAACAACACAGTGGTAGAATCTGTTGCTTGATAAAAATGAACAAAAATGTCAGAGATTAATATTTTGTTGCATGTGTCTCAATGCGTTCAATATTAGATTTTATTCAGTCATTTAAGATATGACTCTAGGTAAGATGACACTTACTGTTTCACTACAATCATGCATTTCATGATTATCATTACTTGTCTAAACGTTACTTGTAATACATGTCATATATTTATTTCCCTCCGATTTCCTTTTTGTTTACATTTTGTAAAATATTACACATATGGATAATTTCATTCACTGACAACATGCTTTGATTCATGTATTGCCAGTACATGTGTCTTTTTTTATTGACTGATTTTGTTTGAAATGTATTTATTTACTATCATGAAAACCATATAATAAATGTTTTGGCTCGTCTTTTCTAATATTTGGTTCCAGACGCTACCTGTTGTTTTATTGCCCAAGGAGTTTGTGTAGTATTCGTCTAGGAGTGTAACTTTTGTCTACATGTTTTGCTTCATTGGTATTTCCATGTTTGTCAGGCAGTCTCTGAGTTTTTTCCAGTACTTTTAATCTCAATGCTTTTTTGCACTGTTATTTAGGATCCTATTCACAGAAAGTATACGTTTAAACATGGAGTATTATCTGATTTTAACGTATAGTTGCCCGTTTGTCATGTGCATATTTTTAGTCTTTGCTTTTCATCCTTCTGCGTCAGTCAAATCGGATTTGACCCATGGAAACGGGATCAATATTAAATTTTTTTTCTTTTGTTTCGGAAGAAAATACTTAGTTGATAATCATATTGAAATAAAAGGTTTCTTACCACTCGCATAATCATGTAGTCCAAATAATATTCTGAATTTTAAACAGCTTACATATATTTTTTCATTTTCTGTATATATTTTTTTATATACTTATATATCTAGCATACTGTCTTGGATGCAGAGATAAGCATTATCTCCTCTCCTTCGGTATATATTTACATTCTTATATATATATATATATATATATATATATATATATATATATATATATATATATATATATATATATATATATATATATATATATATCTTGCTTATTTAAATCGAAAACCATCGGAATAATGCATTGAATTTAATGTTTCAGCTTACCTAGTATATTGGTTTTCTGTAATCCGTTAACAATTTTTCTTGGACATCATTATATTCATATCTGGGATCAATGCATATCTGGGCTAGATTTCTGCTTATAGAAAAATTATAATTTTCTAACCTGTTTCCTTACATTTTAGCCTTTTAATATATGTATCTTAAAAGTTTGACTTATTTTGCCATTAAAATTATATTAAAACAAACAAATATAAAACGTGTTTGTTTTTCTTATAAAGTTGTGGTAGATGCATACACGCTAGCAATTGTAGATAAGTGACCAACAGGAACTTGTTTTAGCACCAACATATGAATGAATGAATGAATGAATGAATGAATGAATGAATGAATAATAATAATAATAATAATAATAATAATAATATAATAATAATAATAATAATAATAATAATAATAATAATAACAACAATTGATAATTGTGAGACTTTGAACTTAAATTATTCATCGAGAGTGGAATTTTTTTAGATTTTGAACAACACTTAAACAGAAATAAATATCAACAAGCACTCGTGGGCTGAAGCAGTTATTAAATATAAATCTAAATTAAAACCATTTGAACTGATAAAAAGAAATTATAACAGCACAAACGTTCTTAAAATTTGTAATTACAATACATGTATATGTAACATATGTTGAGCTTTTTTTAGCCGTACAATTTCGTTCTCTGTCTGTCAAGCAATTGTCTCTTAGTCCTTTTTGTGCCGTTTGCGTACCGTACCATTCTGGTACTGTATCCAATGTTGCAAAAGACGTTACGAGTACTCGCCTTTAACATTCTGAGTGAAGCCTTTAATAAATCTAGGCGTTTCTACAGATGACATTTTATTAATAAATTATTTAAATATTTCTAATATCACATTAGGGCTAAATTAGACTGTACTGAAAGTGCTAACCATCACATAAACTAATATGTAGCAACAGCGCACAATAATGAAGCTTGTTATTGTAGCCCTTGTAGGGGGTTTCAGCACACGAGAGGCTATACATGCGGGACAGTATAACTGGCGGAGGAAGAACCCGATAAAATCACAGTTAAAACTACCTACCCACGGAAAAATACTGCCAAACTTTCTCAAATACCCCGAAATTTGAACCCATGCGGAAATTAGTGAAGATACATAAAGTTTTCATGGTTATTTCCCAACGTCATCACGCAATGTGTAGTGTTTTATTTACAATAGCTATTATTAAATTAAAAATAATACCCTCAACAATTAGGATAAAATAATAGATTTAACAATATTTTCAGTCAAATACACAGCTCTGGATTATCCGTCCGCATATCAGTAGTAACATATTTTGTAATTTCTCCGGGTCTGATAAAAAAACGGAAGCTATCGTATGGAATAAATTCAATTGTATTCAAAGGTTGGTCACTTTAAATTTACTCTGCTTTAAGCATGTGTAAAGCGTTATGTCATTCACTTTTGGGAATCAACGCTCTGATCTTAGCGTGTAGAAAACGCTCTGTAGAGATACAATACCAGAAAGCAAAATATTGATATTAGGCAAACGGATAAAATAAAATTACATTAAGTATCCTCTTTCTATTGAGCATCGTCTTTGATGTAAATCAAATTTTTCGTATTAATTGTTATTATCTTGGTACTGGCGTCTTTCATTAGTGCTAGGTATATTTCTTACGCTATTAAGGCGATTAATATTACTAATTTCCATAATTCTTTTCGATTTTTCGAGAACGCAATGGAATGTTGGACGTGTAAGCACGTATTGCAGAATATATAAACTTAAAACAATGAGGGTGCACTCAGGTTTCTTTCCTATACAATGAAAAGGTTAATTCCATTTTGATTACCATTACAAGGTAAATATTATTCTGTAGTTTAGTAGTTGTCAAAATATCACGAAATCTGTGACCTATAAGCTAGACTGACTTTCATACGATCATAAGCTTTAAACTTAATGAATAATTAATCTCTACACACAACATTATTTGTAATTTTTACAAAAAACTCACTACACGCAACATTATTTGTAATGTTATAATTAATAAATAATGACTCTGTATACAGAACATTAATTGTAATGTTTACAGAATCCTACCTGATATATTTGTTAGGATAGTTTTTTTTTAGTAAAATTAATAAGATTGCCATTTTCTTTGAATTGTATTAAAGTAAGGTTTTATTCATTTATATTTAAGCAAGTTTCTAAAATATATTAAAGGTAATTTCATTTGTTTTTGAAGCACAACTATATAGAATAAAAATGGTTGCTGCGCAAGTGGAAAAAAGGCAATGTATATAGCCATACTGCATAAGACCGGTAAAAATAACTAAGAGCTTTGCTAATGTACAGTACTGTGTGGGATTGTATAACAAAAAAAAACATTATACATGCCATTTCGCCAAGCAGCTAGAACTTCTAGGTTACTTCAGTATAAACATATATTCTGTAACCCAGGCATTGGCGAATTTCCAATTCGGTTAGTTAAAGGGGGTCAATCTTTCTAAGAATATCTACTAGCACAAAACGGATAGCCATATTTAGTGTGACAGTGCTAGACGAATATAAATAAACCATAAGACTAAGTCTTATGACGTAAAACAACTGAATCAAACCTGTAGAAACTGGTTCTCGTCTGGTGAGAAGCAAGTATCTTTTTCTGACGGTACGATAGAGATGTGACCTTGTTTGACCTGACACAAACTGGATGCGTATATATAGACCACGCATCTGAGCTCTGGTCAAGCTTCCGTACCGACGGGAAAATAGATGTTTGACTTCTCATTTCAGGTAATAAAGGTATATGTCGTAACTTCTTTTAGAAATAAGTATTTTTAATGTTTGAGATTTTAATTGTAAAATTGATATGTTTGCAACATTGCTACTGAATTCTTTTATTTATAATATATTGTAATAGAATGTTTAATGTTTTAAAGAATTCATATTTAATTATATTTATGTAATTTTTATTGTAAAGGTTGAATTTGCTACCAACTTCTTGTTTAGATTTAATGTTGAAATAAAGTATTCTTTAAGCAAGACAGAGTAATATCTAGCAATATATTCTAAATCTATATTCTATTTTTAAATAAGTAAAATGCATTTCTTTAAATTAATTGTTACTTTAATTACAGTTATTACATTTTATACTTTGGCTATCTTGAAAATGATTGAGAATTAACTATTGTATAATATTCTAAAATGCAGAAGTTATACGAATAAATGAAGTTGGAAAGCTTAATAAGGAAAATATAATATGTATTTCATGAATTTTTATTATAAAGTTTTTAGATGTGTTTCTAGAATGTAGTGATATATGTGTGTTGATTATTTAAATAAAGTTCTCCATATCAGCAGAAAAAAGATGTTTGACTCTTCATTCCAGATGTAGCTATGACTTATCATCGTGGCGACACCTCTTCCTTTCTTCTCTCTCTCTCTCTCTCTCTCTCTCTCTCTCTCTCTCTCTCTCTCTCTCTCTCTCTCTCTCGTAATTGCATGTATTTGTCCTTTGAAAAGATTATTTATTTGTTCATGATAGTAGTGTAATTATTACTGTATGGTATCATGTTTGATTGTGTTTTTTCTGATTTCATCAGTTTGTTTTATGTCGCATCGTGGTAGACGGAACAGTGTTAGTTATAGATACATGCATATTGTGATAAAAACATTTCCGTGGACACGGTATTTGTTTATACAGGCCAATAATCCAATAATTCGGATAATCTACTTCAGATTAATCGATATTTTCTATAGTATGTAGCTATTCATAGCAAGAAATATTACCAACTCTTTTTTTTTTACATAACATATATATATATATATATATATATATATATATATATATATATATATATATATATACATTTTTATGATGATAAAAAGATTAATAATTGTATGAGATTATAATGTTACTAATATTAAAGTCGGTGTTTAATTCAGATTCAAAGTTGGAATCAATAATTCTTATTAAAGCTATTAGCGATGAGTATAGAGCTGTGTCATTTATGCAACGTATGTTTTACATATAACGTCATCGTGGCTGGCGACACCTCTTCCTTTCTTCTCTCTCTCTCTCTCTCTCTCTCACCATGGACGTTGACGTTACTTAACTAGCGAGTAATTCCTTCTCATAGCAAGAAATATTACCAACTTTTTTTTACATATATATACATTTTTATGATGATAAACAGATTAACAATTGTATGAGATTATAATGTTACTAATATTAAAGTCGGTTATTAATTCAGATTCAAAGTTGGAATCAATAATTCTTATTAAGCTATTAGCAATGATTATACTGTGTCATTTATGCAACGTATGTTTTACATATAACGTCCATCATATAGACCATCTATATATAGCCTTTTCAAGTATAAAATTTGTATAAATGCCAAATAAAATCAATATCAACGTATGCTTTACATACAACGCCCATCATACAGACCATCTATATATAGCCTTATCAAGTATAAAATTTGTATAAATGCCAAATGAAATCAATATCAACGATACTGATAATTTTAGAATAAAAATAAACATCTGTAAATGTATACGAATTTGTTCGCAGACCAGAATAATTAGAGTGGCAGAAAAAAAGAAAACAACCGTGTGGATATATTAATTTTGTTTGACGGAGCCAAATATAGTTTTTGTAAAATCTCGAATTAATTAGGGTCGGTGTAATTTCAAATGAACTGGCAAGAACTATAAAATGGGGTAAAATTCAAAGTTATCATAGACGATCTAATGTGATCGAATGCTAATGAAGCCTTGGATGGTATTTTAGAAGTTGATTTGGAGTAGACAGCTATGTATTTTTGTAATAAAAATAGTATGTGTTCTGCTAAAGCTAAGTCCCAAGGATTTTAAAGGAAAATTGATGACGGCCCTTTGTGTAGGACTTTGCAATAGATGCATAGGATCTCAAATGGGTAACGATTTGATCTCGTCAAGGCTCACAAAAGGCTGGACATTATTCAACGATGTTAATAAATTTAATATTAAATCAATACCCGTTCTTAGTATCACATATTTTTATTACAGTGGAAATTAATTAGATTGAAAGAAGGACGATTAATTTCGTTCATTCTGACAGACGGTACACCTTTTATTTGTTGAGCATAATATATAGTCCCAAGCAAAATTGAAGCAGTAAAAGTAGATTGTACATTTCTACAAACTATAAATCAAAGAAAGACTACCAAACGAATACACGGAGCACTTGATAACGATAATATCATTTTCCAAAACAGAATGATTAATGCGATGTGACGCTACACTGACACGGTAAACAGTAGACCTATAGTGCATGTTTGCCCTAACATGTCACTTGCAGAACTAAACGTCACATAGTTGCGATTTGTATGTGAATTAGGATTACTCGATGCAGAAATTCCTACATTTACTGCAATGCGTTTGTGACCGGATATGTTTAGTATTTGACTGGAACAACAGACTGTACAGAAGAGGTAAACAAATTTAATTTTTAAGTCGGATTTGCATCCATATATACTTCGATAAGATGTTGTGGTATGATAAAGTTCTGTCAGTTAGGATAACCATATAGGTAAAAATTCATCTATGACTTTATCTACTTCTGCAAGTTAAAATTGAAACCACGCTTGTATATACGGTCGATTCTATATCTATTTTACAGATATATCGCTCCCTCTTCCCACCCCGCCATTAAATACTAATAGGTCTAAGATAAGTAAGAAACTAATACTAGGTCAAAGATTGCTAAGAAACTACTAGTAAGTTTAAGATTACTAAGAAAATATTATTAGGTCCATGAAGACTAAGTACCCACTAGTAGGTCCAAGATTACTAAGAAACTACTATTAGGAACATGATTTCTAAGAAACTACTAGTAATTTTATGATTACTAAGAAACTACTATTAGGTCCATGATTTCTAAAAAACTACTAGTAGGTCCATGATTTCTAAGAAACTACTAGTAAGTCCATGATTTCTAAGAAACTACTAGTAAGTTCATGATTACTAAGAAACTACTATTAGGTCCATGATTTCTAAGAAACTACAAGTAGGTCCATGATTTCTAAGAAACTACTAGTAAGTCCATGATTTCTAAGAAACTGCTAGTAAGTCCATGATTACTAAGAAACTACTATTAGGTCCATGATTTCTAAGAAACTACTAGTAAGTTCATGATTACTAAGAAACTACTATTAGGTCCATGATTCTTAAGAAGCTACTATTTGGTCCATGATTTCTTAGAAACTACTAGTAAGTCCATGATTTCTAAGAAACTACTAGTAGGTCCATGATTTCTAAGAAGCTACTATTTGGTCCATGATTTCTTAGAAACTACTAGTAAGTCCATGATTTCTAAGAAACTACTAGTAAGTCCATGATTTCTAAGAAACTACTATTTGGTCCATGATTTCTAAGAAACTACTAGTAAGTCCATGATTTCTAAGAAACTACTATTAGGTCCATGATTTCTAAGAAACTACTAGTAAGTCCATGATTTCTAAGAAACTACTATTTGGTCCATGATTTCTAAGAAACTACTAGTAAGTCCATGATTTCTAAGAAACTACTATTAGGTCCATGATTTCTAAGAAACTACTAGTAAGTCCATGATTTCTAAGAAACTACTAGTAAGTCCATGATTTCTAAGAAACTACTAGTAGGTCCATGATTTCTAAGAAGCTACTATTTGGTCCATGATTTCTTAGAAACTACTAGTAAGTCCATGATTTCTAAGAAACTACTAGTAGGTCCATGATTTCTAAGAAGCTACTATTTGGTCCACGATTTCTTAGAAACTACTAGTAAGTCCATGATTTCTAAGAAACTACTAGTAGGTCCATGATTTCTAAGAAACTACTAGTAAGTTCATGATTACTAAGAAACTAATATTAGGTCCACGATTACTAAGAAACTTCTAGTAGGTCTAAAATTAGCAAGAAACTACTAGTAGGTCCATGATTTCTAAGAAACTACTAGCTGGTCCACAATTACTAGGAAACTACTTGTAACTCCATGATTTCTAAGAAACTACTAGTATGTCCATGATTTCTAAGAAACTTCCAGCAGGTCAATATTGACTGTTCTGAGACATTACCTTACAGCACGACATAACAAACCCTGTTAGGGTAACATATCCATATTCAGACAGCCGAGATCCATTTTCTTCAAATTATTTCGCGATTCGAGTTAAAACATGGCGGCCCGAAAATGGTCATTCAAAATTAAACATTCCAAAAGGCTGGGTTAAAAAGGTTTTCCAACGATCCCAGCCAATCAGTAAAGAGGATACCGTACTATAATTTTAAGACCCTTTATGGACCAATCAGAATCAGTGACGTAATAATACGTACAAATCAAATATTATCAAAAACAGATGCTTCAATTTTAATCACGGTGTATGGTGTTTTACAAAAATGACAATCCCCTGTTTATTGGGAAGCTTCATATTTTACTGTTACTAACGTCTTATCATTTTATGTTGACCTGTTTGGATTTTGATATCGTTGGTCGATATTAAAGCTTTTAGTATTTTTGAACATATATACATGCAACCTATTGTATGGCGCTTAATAGCCTAAATGTGCTGGTGCACCGTTAAAAATCAATCAATCAATCAATCAATCAATCAAAAATGACAAACGATTTCAATATCTCCACAGAAAGACTAACATTACTATTGCTTATTATTTTTTCGTTCAATTTAATTTGTTCAGTATCTCTCACACTAAATTCATAAACTGCGTGCTATAGTTATTTGCTTAGCTATTCAGAGATAGTCGAAGTTAGCATTTGATTATATTATCGCATCCCTATTCATCGCACCTGCATTTTTCTTCATTGGATCAAATGGACACTACTTACGTAATAGGCAACACTTAATAGGCATCCGATGCATCAATTTGTTTTGTCACACGTGTTTTATACCTCTGTCATCAACTGTAATTTTCAATTGTCATGTATTGTTTTAAAATTGATGCATCTGACATTCAGAAGCATACTGCGTTCATTTAATTCCTTTGAAACATTTTATTTGCTTTGTTTTAAATGTTCATCGGGCACCTGAAACGAAATAAGATCCATTTCGTCACATTTTGCTGTTATTTTTCCCTCAGGCGTGTATCTTGGTGAACGTTCATTAATCTATGACCTGTATCATGCAATCCATAATGTTGTTGCTTTTTGTTTTATGGTTTAACGCCATTTTTCAGCACACGAATGGCTATACGTGGCGGCCAGTATTACTGGTGGAAAAACCCCGGAAAGAGCCACCGACCCACGAGAAGCTACTGGCAAGCTTTCTCACATAACTACATTAGCCGAATCTTAGACTCGAACCCACGCTGACAGAGGTGAGACGGCAGTGATCCGTAACTGAAAGCGCTTTAGACCACTCGGCCACTCGGGGCCCCCAATCAATAATGATGTTAGTTTATCAGAACTGACTGTACTTGATTTCATGTTTCAGTCCTTTTTAAAATTCATCGTGTCAGCGTCGTTTCTTTTAACCGCTAGTCTAACATACATATCCTTTGTTTTCTTAATTTATAATACACCGGTTAATATGTTTTAAAATTTAAACCTGATTTCTTTATTTTAATAGAAGATTGTGGATGCAACGGATATGTTTGCCATAGAGTGAACTTATAAATGTTAATAGAGCAGAGGTAAAAACATTTTACTTTATAAGTGACATTTTAGACTTCAAAATATCTACCAAGCCAAGTTTTAATAAATTAGCAACTCCTCTGACGAAAAACGTATCTCTGCTTGCCAGTTTAATGATCGCTTGCGATATAATCTGACTACTTCTAACTACATTAAACAAGCTGCCACATTGTAAGGATTAACCAGATTTCAACATGCAGTGGATGCTTAATTGCAAGAAATGCACTCACGTGTGTCTGCACCTTTTATGATATAGGAGTGGGCTATGTATCATGAAAAATTCCAATTTTTGTAATGACTACCTCTTCAACACAGACGGATTGGTAGGAAGGATCAAATTCTTTAAGCGCTGACTTGATCGCATGGAGTTTTTTATTCACTGCACCATTCCATGATGCCTGTTACGGAAGGCATACAGACTTTTTCACGCCAAGTTTAAAACAGTGTATGTGATTTTTTTAAATTAGTCGGTTCTAGGAATAAGTCATTTAAGCGGCGCTATCTGCTTTTTCATTGCCTTTATACATATATGACTGGTTAATCAACATGATACTACTATATTATGGGAGGTAATTAGCTCATTATGTTTGATAAGAATATTGGTCCGTCATATAGTTTGCAACTTTCTATTGCATGGTAACTGATGTACTTACTGAGAGTGAATCGGAGAAGACGATGCAGTTTATAATGTTTCATTTTGATATATTTCAAGGCAAGGTCTATTTCCTTGATTATGACTTACACAATCGATGCACCATTTGGTAAGCGAACATTTGTTCTGTGATGTCCATTAACGACGGTTGCAGCAGCCTTTTCTTCATTCTTTGATTCATCAGTGTAAATTTCTGAGCAATCATTTCATTCGGCGAGGAGTTCTGTATAAAGGTCTTGGAGGATGGGAGGGTTTTGTCTCAGATTGTTTCCATGGTTTAGGGTAAAATGTACTTTGGTAGTTTTATTAGCCAGATAGGTGATTGGGAGATGGAAGTCGTCTTGATTTTAGAAAGTTCAAGTTTTATATTTTCAAGATTGAATGAAATTAAAATGCCAGAGTTAGGCATAACGTTCGGTTGGGTTTTTTTTCCTATATTTTTGTTTTGTATTTGAGTTGGAATGCAGCCACACAAAAAGGATTTAGTGGTTTTAATGTCCTAAATGCTCCCAGCACAAGAATTATTCCTTAATGATTAATTGGGTCAAGCATTTTTATTACGACTTTCTGGCTGAACCATAAACATACCATAGTCATGTTGCGAATAAATGAATGTTCTTTATAAATTTAAGACGACTAATTAATCAGCACCCTAGTCGGTGTGAGCAACTACTTTAAGTACATCCAGAGATTTCAAGCATATAGCTTTCAAGTTCTTTATGTGTGGAATAAAATTAAGTTTTCTGTAGAAGACAATACCTACGAAAATCGTTTTCTCAACAACTGGTATAGGTTCTCTGTACAACGTGAGGTTAGGTTTATCATAATGTTTTCGTTACTGACTGAAATGAGTGCATACATGTTTTGAAATTGAGAATTGATAACGATGGCCTTGGCACAATGTTGTATCTTGTATATATTTATGTTCTAGTTATCTTTAAATTGTATGCATGTTTTGATTTGATCGATAGTATATTAGGAAATCATCATAGGGAACAATCTACACGATAAGCCAAACACTTGACAATTTTATTAACTTTTTTTAAAAATCATTACAGATAAAATAATGCCTTGGGGCAGCTCCATGTCTTGCTCGTACATATAAGAGAGGGTCAAACCCACTCGTACTTTGAATTTATTGCTCACGAGAAAGTTCAATATAAAAGTCGGCAGACGGCCTTTTCGACCCTGATCATGTAAGTCATTCATTATTCCGTAATTCCATGTAGTGCCATAGGTCTTTTCTAAATCAAAGAAGACTATCAATAAATGTTTTCTCTTGAAAAAAAAACATTGTGAATAAATGTTTCCAGTCGAACTAGAGGGTCATTTGTCATTTGTTTTTCTGTAGTATAGTCATATCATTATTGATGGTGTAAAGCGTCTAGAGCTTCGAAAGATTAGGCGCTATACAAAGTCCTCATTATTATTATTATTATTATTATTATTATTATTATTATTATTTAGAGGCCGACCGAATGTGATTTTCTGGCTTCGGCCGAAACCGAAACCAAACCGAAAGTTAAAGATGAGCTTTCGGCCGAAACCGAAGCCGAAACCGAAAGATGTATCACCCAGCAAAAGATTTAAAAGCTATGTTGTGAAACTAAGTCAAAGATGCAATAAAAAAAAATAAACTTTATCAATAAAACTTTAATACACAAGTATTCCGTAATCCAGAAATAATCAATACGAGCCTACACTTGCAGTCTTGCAGTAACAGTTGTTAAATAGCCGTTCGTTCAGCGTTCATTGGTTAGTAGTTGAATCCAAACAAACGAATGTTGTAGTTCAGAAACAAAAGTTTTTCTGCATTTTCGCCCAGTAGGTTGCTGCGTCGGTCGGCATACAGCTGCCCTGCTGCACTGAACAACTGCTCACTTGCCACGCTGGTGGGTGGTGCATACAAGTACTTGCGAGCAGCGGATTCCAGAAGTGGGTATTGACTGCAATGCCAATACGCATATATATCCGTCATTTGAGGCAGACGTGGCTCCTTGAGGTAACTATTTAACTGTTGTTCGTACAGCGGCATGTCATTGTTTTGACTTCGACTGTCATTTAGTTTCTGATAGATCGATATTAGAAGACTGACTGTCATGCGCAGCCCACAGATCCACCTCCTCTTCGGCATCGGACGCCTCGCTGTTCTCAGGTTTGGACTCAACGCTGTCAGTTGATGAAGCTGCGGCTGGCGTACTGACATTAATCGTAGCATATTCTTGAACCGAACGTAAAAAATCCAGAACTACTTTCGTTGCTACCGTTTTCTCTTGCTCGCTGAAGTAAGTATCCTTGAAGCGTGGATCAATCAGCGTGGCAGCAAGAAAGAGTGCTGAGGAACCAATATAAGAGAATCGACGATACATTGCATCACGCAGCGACGCTTTCATCTGCTTTAGGCCCTTATCTGCTTCTGTAGTAGTTTTTAGCATGTTATTCAGATTAAAGACGAGCGGGAAAACCAATGAAATGCATGATTCGTCAGCACAAATGTCCAACGTTGCTGTGTAGAATGGTTTTAGAAGTTTCACAATTCTTCCTGCCAGTTCCCATTCTGCGTTCGAGAGGCTGTCAATTCCGCCTCGCTCTACGCTAAACAGATTAATTGCCTTGCTCTGTTCGACCAGACGCTCCAGCATAAGATAGGTGCTATTCCATCTCGTCTCAACGTCCTGCAGTAACGAGTGTGATGGGACTTTCATCGTGAGTTGATGTTCCATGAGATGACGGCAAGCCTGCTCACTATGCTTAAAGTGGGCAACAATCTTACGATCTTTTTTGATGACAACTTGTACTGATGTTTGCGTAAACAGTGCATCATGCAGAACCAACTGTAAAGTATGGGACACGCAGCTAATATCAGTGACGCCTGCGAGTCTCATTGCACTTTTCATGTTCGCGGCATTGTCTCTTACTCCAATGTGAATCTTCTCGGCTATCCCCCATTTCGCAATGGCTTCCAGAAGTTTCGATGCAAGATAATTTCCATCATGGTCTTGTTCCAGCACCATCGCACTCAAGATAACTTTACGCCGCACATCTGCATGAATGAAATGAGCCGTGAACCTCAGCAATGAGCATGATTTCGTTGGATTGCTCCATCCATCTGTTGTAAACGAAATCCATGTAGCCTCTTGCAGTAGATTTGCGACGTGTTTCACGACTTTGTCATATGTGGCAGGCATAAGCGTTGTTCTGTAATATTTCTCGTTTTTGACGTTATAACGACGAGTGCTCAGTGGATCACCAATGTCCAATCTTTTGAATCCATCACCTTCAACAATTGAATAGGGCAACATGTCGACAATGATTACGTCCATGATGCACTTATCAATTCGCTGAACAGATACATGGTCTTCAGGCCAGATCATTCTGTTCTCAATCATTGACGTCAACGAGGGCTGGACAAAATTCGGTAGTGCATGTTTCATCACTGTCTCCTCTATCTTCTTTTTTTTTGCGGCACGCTCTGCTTCGTCATTTATGGCCATCTTCAAGTACGTGCCATGAAGCTCCTTGTGGCAGCTGGCCAGATGTCCTTTCAAGCCTGAAACTGTTTGACGTTTTGGTTTATCGCTGCTTTGGTGGTCCATAATTGGTTAATAATGAAAATGAAAAATTTTACTAAAAATATTTTTTGAGAGCTTATCCTATCTGTAATTTTAAAAAAATATAGACAAAATTCTATTGATGCAATTGAAGTAAATTTAGAGGCTTCACCTATTAGTAGTCAATAATGAAAGTAGCACCTGATTCATTTGGTGCAGAATCAATAACATGTGCTTCCTGCCAATTTATGTCAACAACATGCCGCGGGTCCTATGTTTTTCTACATTTAAAAACTTACATCAAGGTTAGTTGTGCATGGAAAAATATAGGTCTGATCATCAGCATCCAGAAATGTTAAGTTATTGAATTTTGAATATGACAGTGTTTCCATATGTTTACCATTGGAGTTGAATTAATACCGTGTGTCCTACATGTGCCGCTGCATAAGCAGAGTGACAGTTTGTCTCTTGACGTTCTGGTAGTCGACCGAAAGCTTAAATCACTTTCGGCCGAAACCCCGAAAGTGGTCATATGGGAACTTTCGGCCCCGAAACCGAAACCGAAACTGAAATTCGGTCGGTCTCTATTATTATTATTATTATGTCTCTGATAGTGTACCCAAGTTGGATCAAATATGGATACAAGGGAACGCCATCATCATTGGAACGTTGTTTTAGAACTTTATCAATTTGTTAATGCGAGGTCTAGTGTGTATATATTTCATCCCATACATGTTTTTGTAATAAAACAGCCAGCTGCGTTAAACATTTTCTGACTGACAATCGATTGAGGGATATCAAAGACTTCAATGTCACAGAGATGTTAGAATTAGTACATGTAGTATTAGCTCAAGTGTAACACAGACTAAATAATTAAGGAGGGTGTTAGTAAGTCCGAATAATACAACTAAACATAGTTACGGGAGTATTAACCCCAGCTGTCTTTATTCGTACATGAAATGTGTTTTATTTTCTATATTATTATAACTTTGAATGATTGATAATAGGAGTTTTGAAAGAGCAGAAAAAAGTTTGAGTATAAATCATTAAATCAGCCGGATCTGCATTAAGTTTCCCTTCAAGTACCTGTATGAAAGATACCTTAATTGCTTAATGATATTTCTGCCTCTTACAGAGTGAATAGCTCCATTTGTTCCTGCTTTTGAAAATTTACCCTACTAATTTCAGAGGAATACGGCTGCTACCAGCTATGTAAACTTTTTACCAATATCACGAATAAAAGGCTCACGTAATGGGTAGAAGAAAATTGTATTCTAGGTGAAAAACAAACGAGACAGGTTAACGTATTCTAGATACCATAAATGTTCTGAATACACTTGTTTGGAATATTTGAGAAAGAAAAAAAGGGCAGGTTTTATTGTGGATTTATATACTTTGCGAAAGCCTTTGATATGATTGATAGGAAAGCTTGATAGCATAATGTGAATGTGTGTAACTTGAATACAAAGTTGTTGAAAATATTGCAAGCTTATGAAAGAACCTCGAGTGAATTAATGATATATTTCAGTTTCCAGTATGCGTTATTTATGCATAGTCACCACTGATTTTTCTACTCTTTCTAAATGACAGGTAAGGTGCACTTTTAGAACGTTGGCATTGTCATAGAAAAAGTATCGATGGTTTCTCTTCTACTTATGTAGATGATCCCGTATTGTCCGATACATTAATTGAAATGCAACGTTTATTTTACAGACTTATCAAATACTATGACCATTTGAAAGTCAAGTAAATCTTGTTAAAACTGTGTTACTAAATGCAATTTCTTGAGAGTTTGGTAGTAGTTCTACATTTCTAGCTCATGCTAAGAATTTCTTAACTGACTTAAGATTTTGGTGATGGACGATATTAGAAATGAGCACCAAATAGAGAAATGTGTGAATATATTAAAAGGTAGACGTAAAGAAATAAATTCACACAATTGGCATGTAAAGGTAATCAATATAGGCTGCTTATACTGTAAATTGAAAGGCGTGTTATGTTTACATTAATTCAGGACGCATTGCAAAAACGAAATATGAAGATAGACTCTGTCCATATGGGACCTTACAATTGTGGAAACAGAATATAAATGTATTACTGTCATCAAATATATATATATATATATATATATATATATATATATACATCTCTTTCTGTATTGAAACACACGTGAAGAGATAGGTTTACATGAATCTAAAAGTAACTATATTGATACTAATGTATCCGTTGTACTCTTTAGCAGGTTAAAAAAGCTAGTGTAAGTAGACATCTTCTGCAATTGTACTTCTTTTATACACATGTTTGCTTCATATGTATTTAGGTAGCTTATATTACTGGAGAAAAAAAAGTATTCGTCTAATATCTTAAAAATATTATTACTAAAACATTTTCCTAATTGGATGAAAAATAAACGTATGTTGGATAAAATAAAAATGTCAACATTAACACTGCAAATTTGACACAACCTTTCGTCACAACAAATATTTTTATTTTCACTTGTATAACTTTTTACCTGCAGAATATATTGCAATATTCATAGTAGTAACATAACTACATTCTTGACAATTCTATATATTTTTGATGTTATGTATATTTAATTTGCATTGTTTGTTAGTTTGTCTTATGTAAAATTGTATTTTGTAGCTGACCTTGTTAAAAAAGCAAGTTTATGTTCTACCTGGACATAGTCATTGACTTTTTGACTTTAAACTGTAAACAACTAATTCATATTTAATATTTCTCTACGAATGTGGGTTTAACATTTGGATAATAATAATAATAATAATAATAATAATAATAATAATAATAATAATGAGGACTTTGTATAGCACCTAATCTTTCAAGCTCTAAGCGCTTTACACCATCAATAATGATATGACTACACTACAGAAAAACAAATGACAAAAACAATGAAATTGGAAACATAAAAACATGCTGAAAACATATAAGATACAAAACATGATTAGGTCTCTAAGTTTGTCCCTGCAGTTGAAACAGGTGAGTCTTAAAAGCACTCTTAAAAGGGACCACTGTGTCTTTGTGTCTAATTTCAATGGGCAATCCGTTCCACGTCGCCGGGCCCTGGTATGCAAATGAACGTTGTCCATATGAGTTTGTTTTCACCTTGGGAACAATGAGTATACGATTATCAGAAGAAGAGCGTAAGTATCTAGCTGGTGTATACACATGGGTGAGGCTGGATAGGTATGTTAGACTGGAGTCTGTCATTGAAATTGAAACATAGCACAGAGAACAAATTTTGTGTTTGATTCTGTATCGAATTGATAGCCAGTGTAGGGTACAGAGCAGTGGTGAGGTGTGCTCTGATCGAGGTACTCTAAAGATGATCCGTGCAGCTGTGTTTTGAACTTTTTGAAGTTTCTGGAGTAAATATTGTGATGAACCAGACAGAATTGAGTTACAATAGTCTAGTCTTGAAAGTGCTAATGATCACACAAGTTTTTTAGTGGCATCAACTGAAAGATATTTACGAATGGAACTGATGCGTCTCAATTCAAGATATGCAGCCTTGCAGATGTTCATGACATGTTGGTGCAATGTGAGAGTACTTTCTAGAGTAACGCCTAGGTTTCGTACTAACTGTGAGAATTTACTGTTGGTGTTGCTGATATTTATTGTCTGAGGTAAAGGATGTGAATGAGAAAGTCTTTGTGTTGTGATCAGAATAGCCTCAGTTTCATCATCATTCATCTACAGCTTGTCACATGTCATCCATGATTTCACATCAGAAATGCACCTCTCTACTCCATGGATGGTAGCATAAACTTCAGTTGGGTGGCTAGATTTGTATATTTGGGTGTCATCGGCATACAATTGGTGTGACACTTTGTGATGATCTATGACACTTTAGAGCGGCTGAGTGTACAGAATGAAGATAACAGGTCCAAGAACAGATACCTGTGGAACACCACAACATACGTCAATTGGGCTGGAGTGTATTCCATTTGCAGATATAATTTATGTCCTGTTCACAAAGTAGGACTTGAACCACTGTAAGGCTATATTTCTGAATGCCAAATACATACATGAACCTCTCTACTTTTCGGCGATGTCTTTTAGCAGTGCGAAGCTGGTCCCTAACACTGCTATACCATGGAGAACACTTTTTTTTTGGTGTGCTGGGGCATGTTTTTCAAGCAATGAACGCAGGCAGTTATCAAGTTGTTCCACTGTTGGATGTAAGAAAGTTGTTAGGTTTTCTTGGATGTCATGCATGAATTTGGTTCTATTTATCATACGGAGGTTTCTCTTAGTAGCAAATAGATGTGGAGGGTTAGGGACTGATATGTCGAGATGGCATACAATGCAGAGGAGATCCGATGCAAGTTCGTAGGATACAAGGTTGGATTGCAGAATATTATTATCAGGTCTATAAAGAAACCAATCTAAAATGTGACCAAGTTTATGGGATGGTTGGTTAACTGATTGTTTAAGATTGAAAAGATGAATGGAATCTAGGAGTTTTAACGTGTATGGTTTTCCAGAACAGTCAACGTGAAAGTTGAAATCTCCAAGAATAATTAAGTTACCACCTATTGAATTTCCATACTCTAGAAGATTTGGAAGCTGCTCCAAAAAGAGAGATTCAGTCAGCTTGTTTCTTCTACTAGGAGGAGGACGGTAGAGACAGAAAAAATGGACAGACCTTTGTTCCAGTGTGAGCGTTGTTTGGACTAGTTCAAACGATGTATGGCAGAAACTGAAGGTTGTGTTGTACTTAACGCATTTGATCATGGAATTCTTTGTAATCACAGCAATTCCATATGATCAGTATAATCAAGTAACTTAAAAGTTTTGTCAGTGGTTATGTAGTCATTTTGTATGTTCTGTATAAGCACTGAAATACATCCGAACACGAAATGAATATATGGAACCAAACATTTTAAACTTCCAATGTCATTTGTAACTTTAAAGTCTGTTCATCCACTGGCCCGAATGAATTTAATATTTGCATGTATAGTATTTTCAACAGGCACGCAATGTTCTCCTGTTATACACTGTAACACTTTTTTTAGTACTGAATCTTGTAATGCGTGTTTTACAGAATTTTCTCTAGTTATCAGTAGCAGTTACCAAAAAAGATCTATCAAACTTCGGATTCTTTGCTTTAAGTTATGCTTAAACGACCCGATATTAACCTGGCCTGACAAAACTACTTATATATATATATATATATATATATATATATATATATATATATATATATATATGAAATATGTTTGAACAATTTATAGTAGATGTCGGTGTTAATGGTGATAAAGTACCAGAGAATCATTTGAGCACAATGTCAAGCAATGTATATATAGTAACCAATTATTTGTTCTGAAATCTAAACACGTGCTAACAGGCAATAATATGCTTTCTTAGTACCGGTACAATGTGTAACAATTTTAGATGACCATATCATTGCCTCTTTTAGTTGTCTTAATTAAAAATATGAAGTATTCCTAACCTTTTTCAAATTGTAATTTAGCCACATCCTGCAACAGATTCAATGTAAACAATTGATTATTTGGCGACTTTATTTTTTAAAATCATATGTACATTCCGACTGTCAACATTTTTGAATTTCTTGTCTAAATAGTTTTGATCCACGTTCTCCTCTTCTTCCTGAAATCAATTATTACCACGTTGATACAAATGGAAGTGTTTGAATCAATGGAATTAATTTTTGAAAATGTTGTTGTACTCAGCACTGTCATCAGTTTTTATCACTATATCATTCCGTAACAACTAAGTTACCATCATCTTGCGGAGCTTAGCAAATTTTAACAATCTGAACTACGTTGCTGAATACATCTTGATGGTTTCATTTAAATAAATTACTTAAATTTAGTTTTGAAGCCACTTTTGAATATCGTCCAAATACAACGTTTTTAACAACCTAATGATTTGTCTTTTTCTAGATGATGACTTTATTTCAGCTGAAAATTATCTTGTTATCCATGATACGTTTATATATTGTTCTGTTCTGTTTTTAAAACAAATGTGAAAGTATACAATTTTATAGAGAATTGCAGCCAAAATAAAATCGCTAATTTAATATTTGCGTCTGCAGTTAAACCCATGAAAGACCCACCCAATTTTATTTTCACAAAATAGCTCCTCTTTTATGTTTGGATTTCGACCAATCCAGTCAATAAGGCAGATCGATGATAATAAGGTCATGGACGTCGTTTTGGTTTCAGTTACCTACGTCATTATCTAGCTGAATCATGACCACTAATTGACATACACTACCACTTTTTTCATTGTTAAAATAATATCTTATTAATTACTGGATTGTAAAGTCAACTTTAGTAGACAACTTGAAACTGATGAGACCACAATTTGCTTAATAGTAATGCTCAATTGTAGCTTGGTGCATTACCTTTATGAAAATGTATTGCCCTTTGTTTTTCGGAATCAAAAGCTTTTCTTTCCGCACAATAACTCACATCATATTGAAGTTCAAGCAAATTTGATTTGTAATTTTATAATGACGACACTGTATCAGTTTTCAGCACCCATCATGAGCAATTATTGGATGTGACCTCTTTATTTAATCACAATAATTCCCTGGATATCATGTTCAAGTGATTAGGTTTCCGTGCAATAATTCACTTAATCGTTGTTCTCTTATTAAAAGTTAACGTTGCAAGAATTTTACATTCATGCTTACTTACTATGATTAGATTTTCAGTCTTCTACGCCATTAGTCAGTGTTTTCTTCTTCAAATGTAACTTAACTCATTCGTTATCGCACCGTCTTTGCCCTGACCCTTCCTCTACAAAGGTACACTCCCTATCGCTTCCAACGGTTCCATTTGATGGTTCACAGCAAATTAAACAATTTCAGGGTTATATCGTAAAGAACTGAGTATATCAAAGAGCTTTGGTCAAGAACATGCCACAGTAATCGGTCCAGGCTTATTTCGGTTGAGTAGCTGGAACCACTATTCTCTGGTAAAAATCCATCATTTTTGTCACAAAACTACTGCAATTCCCTCCTACTTCTAACAAAAAGCTAGAGATGATCTATGCATGGAATTTACTTATTTTAATTATCTACTAGTAACCAAATGTCCTGAATTATTTTGATGCAGCTACTGTTTTATTATTGACGTAAACTACAAACTGCAATTTGTTCTCAAAAATACATAAAATTCTTTAAACACATTCTAAACACACAAACGAATAGACTCCTGACACGCATTGACTTCATCCACTGAACACATCTTTCTATATACTTTGCTCATTATGTCACTTATCTTAAAATTTTAAATAACTATATTACAAATTCATTTGTCATGACCAATTTTAAATATATGTTTGCTTGTATTTGTAAAACGAGAGGATTCTTAGATTGATATGGTAGTTATATTGT
The DNA here is from genome assembly GCA_030141615.1 of Unio pictorum. Lineage (NCBI taxonomy): Eukaryota > Metazoa > Mollusca > Bivalvia > Unionida > Unionidae > Unio > Unio pictorum. The sequence goes on along the minus strand of JARLTB010000157.1, from coordinate 3,380,131 downwards.
TTTAAATTATTACTTTCTTTACAAGCATCAAGGTCTATTCCGGTGTGCCTGTTCGAATATGAGAAAATGCATTTTCATAACTGTCCACATGTGACATGTGTTAAAACATCACATTACGTTATCTATGACGTTGTTTCAGGAATCTAAAGTCATTTTTAAACCGAATTATTTTCGTTTCCTCAAAAAATATCAATATAGTTTCGTAAGTAATGAATGGAACACATTTGGGTGCATTCAGACTAAAATGTATTCAATAATGTCAGTCATTTTGAGCACCGAGGCTTACAATAATTTTCACTTATTTTATAGATTGTCTCTAAAATGTGCACTCTTAGATAGCCACAATATATTAAAATAAATAAAATGACGACGCATAAAACTCATCTGACCTTGGCTGAAACAAATACCTTGTTAAGAACCGGAAATAATAAGAGCATCAACAGGATTAGCCACTAAAACAATGCGTTACATGAACCAATATACCAACGGTAATATAAGCCAGTATACCAATGGGTAATATGAATAAGTATATCAATGGGTAATTTGAGTCAGTACAACGATCTGTAATATGAGCTAGTATAGCAATGGGTATTATGAACCAGTATAACAATTTGCGATAAGAGTGAATATACCAATGGATAATATGAGCCAATACACCAATGGGTAATATTTGCCAATTTAACAATGGGTAATATTAGCCAGGATAACAATTTGCCATATGAGTCAATGGGTAATATGAGCCAGTATACCAATGGGTAATATGGGCCAGTTAAACAATGGGTAATATGAGCCAGTATATCGATGTGTAATATGAGAGAGTATACCAATGGGTAACATGCGCCAGTATCATGATGTATACGATAAACCAGTATACCAACGTTAATATAAGCCTGCATAACGATATGCAATATGAACCAGTCTACCAATGGGTAATATGAGCCAGTATACCAATGGGTAATATGAGCCAGTTTAACAATGGAGAATATGAGCCTGTATAACCATTTGCAATATGAGCGATAATACTAATGGGTACTATGCACCAGTATACCAATGGGTAATATGAGCCAGTATAACGACGTGTAACATGAGCCAGTAAACAAATGGGTAATATGAACAAGTATATCAATGGGTAATGATCCAGTAATATGAGCCAGTATACCAGTGGGTAACATGCGCCAGTATAATGATGTATACTATAAACCAGTATACTATAAACCAGTATACCATCGGTAATATCAGCCTTCATAACGATATGTAATATGAGCCAATCAACCAATGGTAATATGAGCCAGCATCACAATTTGCGATATGAGTGAATATACCAATGGGTAATACGAGCCAGTATACCAATGGGTAACATGAGCCGTTATAACGATGTGTAATGTGAGTCAGTATACCAGTGGATAATGTGAGCCAGTTTAAAAATGGGTAATATCAGCCAGTATAACAATTTGCGATATGAGCGAATATACCAATGGGTATTATGAGCCAGTATACCAATGGGTATTATGAGCCAGTCTAACGAGATGTAATATGAGCCAGTATACCAATGGTATGAACCCAGTATATAAATGGGTAACATGAGCCGGTATAACGATGTGTAATATGAGCCTGTATACCAACGGGTAATATGAGCCAGTATACCAATTGGTAATATGAGCCAGAATGCCAATGGATAATATGAGCCAGTATAAAGATGTATACTATAAACCAGTATACCCCAACGGTAATATGAGCCAGTATATCATTGGTTAACATGTTTCAGTATACCAGAGTTTAATATGAACCATTATAACGATATGTAATATGAGCCAGTATACCAATGCTAATATGAGCCAGCACCAACGGTGATATGAGACAGTATATCAATGGTTAATATGTCTCAGTATACATATGGATAAAATCAACCATTATAACGATATGTTATATGAGCCAGTATAACAATGGTACTATGAGCCAGTTTAACAATGGTAATATGAGCCAGTATAACAATGGTAATATGAGCCAGTATAACGATGTGTAATAAGAGCCAGTAAAACAATGGGTAATATTAGCCAGATTAACAATTGGTAATATGGGCCGGTATAACAGTTTGCGATATGAGCGAATATACCAATCGGTATTATGAGCCAATATATGAGCCAGTATAACAATATGTAATATTAGCCAGTATAACAATGGTAATTTGAACCAATATATAAATGGGTAACATGAGCCAGTATCACGATGTGTAATATGTGCCAGTATACCAATGGTTAATATGAGCCGGCATAACGATGCGTAACATGAGCCAGTATACCAATGGTAATATGAGCCAGTATACCAATGGGTATCATGAGCCGGTATAACGATGTGTAATATGAGCCAGTATACCAATGGGTAATATGATTTAGTTTAATAATGGATAATATGAGCCAGTATAACAATTTGCGATATGAGCGAATATACCAATGAGTAATATGAGCCAGTATAACAATTTGCGATATGAGCGAATATACCAATGGGTGATATGAGCCAGTATACGAATGGGTAATATGCGCCATTAAAACGATATGTAATATGAGCCAGTATACCAATGGTAATATGAACCAGTATATAAATGGGTAACATGAGCCGGTATAATGATGTGTAATATGAGCCAGTATACCAATGGGTAATATGAGCCTATATACCAATGGGTAATATTAGCCAGTATAAAGATGTGTACTATACACCAGTATACCAACGGTAATATGAGCCAGTATATCATTGGCTAATATGTTTCAGTATACCGATGGGTAATATGAACCATTATAACGATATCTAATATGAGCCAGTATACCAATGCTAATATGAGCCAGCACCAACGGTGATATGAGACAGTATATCAATGGTTAATATGTCTCAGTATACAAATGGGTAATATGAACCAGTATAACCATATGTTATATGAGCCAGTATAACAATGGTAATATAAGCCAGTTTAACAATGGTAATATGAGCCAGTATAACAATGGTAATATGAGCCAGTATAACCATGTGTGATATGAGCCAGTATTACATTGGGTAATATTAGCCAGATTAATATGGGCCGGTATAACATTTTGCGATATGAGCGAATATACCAATGGGTATTATGAGCCAGTATAACAATATGTAATATTAGCCAGTATACCAATGGTAATTTGAACCAATATATAAATGGGTAACATGAGGCAGTATCACGATGTGTAATATGAGACAGTATACCAATGGTTAATATGAGCCAGCATAACAATGGTAATATGAACCAGTATAACAATGGTAATATGAGCCTGTATATCAATGGTAACATGATCCAGTATAACACTGGTAATATGATCCAGTATAACAATGGTAATATGATCCAGTATAACAATGGTAATATGATCCAGTATAACAATGCGTAATCTAAGCTAGTATAACAACGAGTAATATAAGCAAGGCAAACAATGCTGTGAACTCTAAGATCACCGTGACAACACCATTAGCTAGTTTCTGATCGATAACATTGTTACACAGAAAGTGTCATGTAAGCACACGATTCTGGAAGACATATAAAATCTCTTTGATCTCCTCCGATGTGTGGTAACATTATGGAAACTTTGGTAGGAAAATGGCATGAAAGAACTAAATGAAGGAAAATAATAAAAGTACAATAAACAATGGTCAGTTGATTAAGTGCTTATAGTAACAAATCGCTTATGATATTCGGTAAATTAATAATACAATAGCAAATCACTTAAATGTTTCTACTATATCGAGCTCGTTAACAAATTAAAACATTAATCCAAATGCAAAGAACAAAAATAGATAACATCGTTCGATTAGCTAAAAACATGATATGAAAAGAATCTGAAACCCATGTGATCAATTAATAAATATCGATATCTATATGATTTAGATTCTTTTAAACAATTAAATGCGACTTAATAGAACTAGCAATATGGTATGGAACTGTGCCATTTATTGTTATTGTTATTATTATTAAAAATGACTTATGTCCCTAATTATGTTTGCAGGGAGGCCAAAGTAAAACACTGTAACATTTGATGCATATATAGGCATTGCAACTGAACAGTGTCTAGAATAATTCAGGAAATCTTAACAAGATAAAATGAGGCCAACGATAGGTTTTCGGTCATCTTCATAATGAGGTTCTTATTACTTATTAATTCTTGTTGTTGTTGTTATTGTTGTTGGAGGGTTTAACGACATTTTCCAGCACATATTAGGCTATAGATGTAGCTTCTACTCCTTCTTGTTCTTCATAGGGCATTTGTAAGAATTTGTGTTCATAAACACTTCTACCTTTGCTGGTGTATGGTATTGTTTCTATATTTACTCACCATTATTTTACATGTTATCCCTCTTCTGTAATAATACCGTTTTCATTTGTTAGGAAGTGTTAGATTTAGTCACTACACTTGGTGCGTTTTATATCATGGGTGGCTGTTGTTGTTGTTGGTGTTGTTGTTGTAGGGTTTAATGTCAGTATTCAGCACACTATAGGCTATACATGGCGGCCAGTATTAATGATGGAGGAAGAACCCTGGGAATCCCCACGGAAAGAACCCCTGACCCACGAGAAGCTACTGTCAAGCTTTCTCACAAACTCATATTAGCCGGTATCTGAGACTCGAACCCACATAGAAATGAGATGGCAGTGATCCGTAACGGAGAGCGCTTTAGACCACTCGGCCACTTGGGACCACCAGCATGGATGGTATTGATTATATAGACTATAGTGTGTTTGTAAGCATGTAATGTTTATGATACTCAAAACGGTGGATATTGGACAGTAATTAAAATATGGTCGTTCTATTGCAATAAAAATGTTGTCATTGGATAGTGATCAAAGGTGGGCGTTGGATATTAATCAAAATGTGTATGTTGACATTTCATTTCATATATGGGACTAGCGACGTCCAGCGTTTTAAGTCCATGCATTATATATGTGGGTCTCTCTGGACTCACGCTGGCGGTGGCCGGAAAATACTGCACATATTGAAAGCTTGTGTCGATCTTTTAAACATGTTGCCAGAGAGAGAGAGAGAGAGAGAGAGAGAGAGAGAGAGAGAGAGAGAGAGAGAGAGAGATATGAAAAAATAATAAAGAAAATTTATTTAGTGCAAGCATATATTATGACTGCTTCTTTGAAGGGAATTATATTCAAAACAAATCTGGAGTTAAATAAGTAGATAACTTTGTAATCAACTCCATCTAGTTAATTGTTGACGAAAATTAAGTAACACGTGGAAAATAGGGTCAGACACAGTAATGTACACAATAAATGATGAATTTAATTTAACTTGCGTTGATATCGAGAGGAAGCTTTCATTTACCAAATAATTACCTTTTAATTTACAGTTACTACTGAAAACGATAGTTTCTCATGCTGCCAGCTACATTAATGGCTACGATCTTTTAAACCACTTGTTGTTTTTTTTTTTTTTTTTGTTTGTTTGTTTGGTTTTTTTGTGTGTGTGTGCGTTTTTCTTCAAATTCATCTGAAATATATATTTGTTTTATCTGGATGTTATGTTATATGACATATTAAAATGAAAGTCCAAGATCACAAACGTGGTCATATATATTTACAATTTAGTCCAAATTAAACGAAAAACAAATAGGTTTGTATGATGCATATCTGGCATCTCAAGATCGCATATACCGATCTTTTATATACAAAGGCGTGGGTTCGAGTCTGAGATTAGGCCAATGTGGGTATGTGAGAAAGCATGCCGGTAGCTTCTCGCGGGTCGGTAGTTTTTTCCGGGGTTTCTCCCGTGCTCTTCCTCCACCATTTATTCTGACCGCGATGTATAGCCAATCGTGTGCTGAAAATGGCTTCAAACTCTACAACAACAACCACAACAACAACATAAAATGTAGTACATTAAACATCTATAAATTAATAATATTAAAATTGTTTTTAAAATAATTAAAACAAATTGTTCCCTGTATTTTCTTTCAAATTGCCAAATTATACTTAATACGGTATCATTATATCAATGCACTTGTATGAACAAATGAGCGGCGAAATCCCTAGAAGTGTCAAGGTTGACGATGTATTTTGAGTGTCAATTGGACCTAATGTATGAGCTATTAATATATATGCAATTCCGACACGCTATATCTTCTCAATACTTTCTATGCCGAAAATTGGAATTGTTAGCGACAAAGAATACCACGATTACGACCATGATCAAGATCGACTCAAACGGAAAATTAAAACGATCCGAAACAATGTAGATTTCAAGGGACGGGTCTGTACGATGTAATCGACCTGAAAGCTATGTCGATCCGGATGACAAAGCACGGGTCACATATATCGAAAATAAACGAATAGCTTTAGAACTGGAGCCTTATCTGCCTTATCATGTCGGGATGTAATGTTTGTCTCAACACCTGCTGGATTTAGAGGACCGAAGAAAACAAAGATGATGGACGTGACTGTGATCTATGGGAATAATCGAATTCATGATTAGCAAAGATCGTCATTATATAGCTAATTCTGGGTACATACATCTCTTGTCTTCCTGCTAGATCATCAAAGAGAGTGGACCTGTTGTTGATTAGATATATACATGCGGTAATTTTGTACCTTCTTAAGCGCGTCGTCTGCTCGATCTGAGCGAATGTATTATGTACCAGGAAGGCGGACTAAAAACGATACGCACCATGATCACTAATGAAGTTTGAATTGTAAACAAAATGACTTGGATGCATATGTTTCTCGTGTATTCATTGTGAGGCAGATAATTTTGAAATGTACAGTGAAAGATACATTGTCGTCAGGTACTCTGATACCGACGTTTGATAAAAGAACCATTTCACGCGCTGATGGTGTTGAGATTTCAACATTCCCTTCTTATTCAGTATACAGGGATACCTAAGTCAACGATTCAGCTTTGAAATATGTGACTTTGATTAGAAAAGATATCGCCCTGACGGAGACGGATGTGCCATGAAATAGTCGTCCTGTAAATGGGTTTGCTTCCAATCACATGTTTACGTAATTGTAAAGCGTGGAGGTATACAGTATTTCCACTGCATGTTTTATGAAAGCACACTAATATCACGATTATAAATAACGCGTATCTCATCAAAGACATTTAATATGCTGATTTACATTTTGGTATTGAAACGAAACGAGTGTGCTTTGCATCAATGAACCTGGACTCGTCATATTGTGAACAATATATATGACACCGTTGAACGTTTGCTGGAGTATTAAAGATGCTCTTAGCAGGCAGGAGGTTTGCTCGTCTAGATTACATGAAATTTATCAACACCTCTACGCATACAGATAGATGTTGCACGAATCAAGAATGAATTTATCCTAAAATGAAAACAGGCTTGTTCATGGAGACATGGAAATTTCAACACTTACTTTCATAATTTAAACTGCCAACCTAAATAACAACGCAGGTGCTTAGACTGGTTGTATTCCTAATCCTTCATATGATGGAGTAGGAAACTGATTACTAAATCAGTTGTGAATAAAACGCAGGAAAATAAAAACGATACCCGAATCTTCGAACACATATAGCATATTTTTATTTAGAACAACTCTTTTGAATGGAACACATGCAAAATCATTGGCAAGGTATATGTAGCAACTTAATTGCAGAACTCTGACGCTGACGTTTTAAGCTCGTATGCATGATGGGGAAGCTCTGGAAACAGAAAACGCACGTTAGTCTCGATGAGCCTATTAAGTACAAATGGAGTCTACAATATTATACGCTGAAGGAAATTCTAACCTTCTTCAAACTGCCGATCATTGTTCAGTGCGAGGAAAAATCCTGTTCCATCATGATGGGGAACTTCTTCTTCGACCTCCAACAGCCATTGCTCCTTTACAGCAAAAGGTTCACCAGAAAGGGAGAGGCCAAATGTTTGCAGAAACTACCCAGTGGCAGTTACGAAGAAACGAAACTGACCGTTGTCATCCCGGAACATTATGATGGTAGGTTTTAAATTGATTAACCTTCAGTAGAAACTTTCATCATCCTTCTTGATGAGAAAAACATTCGTTCAATTTAACTTATAAAGATACGTTGATCTAAATACCTGTCGCTATTTTTGAATAACTGAGTCAATAAATAGTACTAGGTGGTACGAATTACAAGCATGTGTTTTTAATAAGTCATTTCATCTTAGGTTTTGAAAGAGGGGAGCAGGTCAAAACGTACCCAGACCGAAACGTACCAAAGTCAATGCATACCATGACTGGCACGTACCCAAGTCAAAACGTATCCAAATAAATCATGACACACACTCCCTTTAAATAATGACATAATTTTAGTGTATTGTGTTTCATGTGACAGTGACTTGCCTGATGAGCAACGGAAATCGGTTCTTAAGACTATCAGGTTCTTTCTAAATACTAATTAAACACTGATAGGGGGCCCCGATATATCGAAATCGCTCTCCATTACGGATCACTGCCATCTCACCTCTGTCTGCGTGGGTTCGAATAGCAGATTCAGCCAATGTGGCTCTGTGAGAAAGCTTGCCAGTAGTATCTGGTGGGTCAATGGTTCTTTCCGGGGATTTTCCCGGGTTCTTCTCCACCACGAATACTGGCCGCCATGTACAATATAGCCTATTGTGTCCTGAATAATGGCGTTAAGCCCTACAACAACAACAACTTCAACAACAACAAACACTGATAGGGGTAAAACGAGAAAACAGTTTCCATCGTGTGTAAAGCCTTATTTTATGTTATGCTTTGGTAATCTCTACATTTGAATCTAATGAACTATTTCTTTAACGAACTAGCTGCATCTGCCTACACTTTCAGCTTTGGTTGTACAAACATATAAGGGTTTAGACTATGAAGCAGGTATGTGTTGATCGCATTAAATATGCAATGCAAGTGTCACGGATATAATTGAAGTGACCTGATTTTAGAAATTACACAAAGTATGTGTAGCAAATATCACTAAATGTGACAAACTTTTGATCTTTATTCAATTCCACAATTAGTCAAACATTTCTAAAATATATTCCATCCCTAGCTTTGCATGGATTGTTAATTTAAACGTAGCTGCCTTTTATACAGAACAAAATACATCATGTGTATGACGGATTATATGATTTAAACATTAGACGTTTTTTTAGCCATTGGTAATCATAAGCACATTGGAACAAATATAACGTTCGCATGCAATATTTAAGTTTCTTCTGGCAAAATTATACACAAAAATAATACATTGAAATCTTTCTAATATGAAATAAGCACATAAATAATCTCTTAGTGGAATTGTTTCAGATTGTATTCCCTTTCTATTTGTTGTTTACGCTGTTTATATGCTCACATTACTATCATCATTAACGATGATGAGCTATCATCGTCGGGAAAAACATATATCATCAGAAATTAAATACAGCGGATAAAGAGGCGAAGCATTCAATTTATGACAAAGAATCTTTGCTGACAATTAGCATGTCGGCCTTTTAGAAACATAAATGCACAAACTTAATACGAAACTAAGTAATGGCAGACATATTACAAAATAATATGCACAATAAATCAGTATCTTCAAATCATACAATGTTATTGAAATCAAAAAAGTATAAATCATAATCAAAATTTTAACCGTATGCGTTCAAGCATGAATCATTTCGATTCTTGAATATATGTTAATTACTATAGTAGAACTAACAAGCAATAAGCATAAACATTAAGAAGTAATTGTATTAAAATAAAATGTAAAATATATTACAGAATCAGCAACGGAAACAATTAGAGCAACAGATGTTAAACTATATAATTATCGTCATCTAAGGAGTTGACTGTTGCTGGTTGAGAACGTACCCTTTTTATTTTATGTTGAATAAATTCATAGAAATATTATTGTCGAAATTTACATAATTCGTTAGGAAGTTTAAAACATCTTTAAAAAAATCAAAGTGCTTAAATTTCGTATTTGTTTCGATTATCAATCGAGATTCGATCAATACTCGTGGTTATATATGAATGTTTCCGATGACGTTTAGGTAAGTAATACAATAATACAACATAAAGTTCATCCACTACTGCACATCAAAAGCAAAATTCGACCATCTAAATGTTTCAACACGGGCATCCATATAATGGTGTACTCAAAATAGTCTGTGTTGTTTTAAAATTCTTAATACTAATACAATTAATACATTCTTTACAGGATAATATATTTGAAATTGAATACACAGCATTGCTCAATCTGAAAGGGTCAAGTCTAGAAATTATCTTTCTAACGTTTCTTTGTTACTTGTAGGAACACACGAGTATTCACTATGTTGCAACTTATATGCAAGAACCCAGATATTTCTTACTGCTCTTACTACGCGTGAAATTTGTTTTTTTATATTCCTTTGAACTACAATTTACAACTTTTAATTCATATGTAACAAATATTTGGAGTTTAGGTATTCGAAAAGGATTTCTTCTTCCCGATTCACCACGTACCGGTATAATGTCGTTCTGTGACGAATGTTTAAGACCTACAATTAATGTGAAGTGTTGAAATTTGAATAAGCTTAAAGTTAAATACATTAAGCATTGAGATGTTATCACATTTAAACCAGAACAGTCTTTGTGAAGGGTCACTTCGACCTTTCTGCGTTCATTTCCTCCATCTAAGCGTTAAACATCAAAGGGCCAGTATTCTGACACAATTAAATTGACCTGGGTATCATAACTCGGTCTTGAGAAAGTAAACAGTTGCACTACCGATCCATAGCCACTTAATAGGAACCCAGGTCAAATAAACATTCTTCAAAGGAAAGCGTTATATAACGTAGTCCAGAGATTCTAGACTGACGAAGTAAATATTTATCTTAGGAACATTTTAGAAACCGCTGCTTGCGATTGTTCAGAGTAAAATTAAGGTGTACACTTTGGAAGTAATGTGAATTTAAAGTGACATCCTTGCTCAAAATTCTTTAGTCCGAAATGTCCTGTCTTGTGCGAAAAGAAAGCGTTAAATGCTACGACGTACTATGTCTAAAGAGAACAGCATTAATGAACAGCTTTCTTGGATAGAGACGGGACAGTCCGAAAATAGAAGTCTGATAACAAGGAGTGAAGAGTTCAGAATAAAGGACTACATAGTACATAAAGGGATGAGGCAGTCGGAATAGAAATACAAGATGAAATAAGGTCTTTTGAACACGCTCGAGAGGAAGGTGATGCAATCAGTTGTGGACATTGTGCTCTGTTTACCACTAGTTATTACATGTATCATGAAATAAATCCAAATAACTTAAATAGAATTAAAATTACCACTATTAATTTGTTTGATTCAATTTGTCATTTTCTTGTCTTAAGGGGCTCGTATTGCATTATTTATTTTCACTAATCTTTCCCAGTTTTCTGTTGATATTCTATTTATTTACTCACCTTGTCATAAAATCGAGAGAGGTCATTCCCTATATAACGTAGCTAAATTCAAGTAACTACCCCGCTTACTAATAGGGTGACGTTACAAAGTGACTGTTTTCATCCAGGATATCTTTTGAACAGTGTGAGTTACAGAAGTTGAATAAGATATTGAATATAAATTAGGGTATATATAGCAGTGATATTTTGGCTCATTGTTTAAACAAGAAATTACGAGATTAAATCGAATATATATATATATATATATATATATATATATATATATATATATATATATATATATATATATATATATATATATATATATATATAATGCATTATGTACTTAGTGCATGCCATTGTTTGATATGTCCTTAATGTATGTTTTAACAATGTAAGAAATTGAAATTGTGTACCTGAACTGCTTTGATAGGTGGATTCAAGTAATACAGAAAGAAGTATTGCATTTAGTTACTCTTGCGAGAAGAGATAATTAAGGACATTCAGAGGGAGTATGCTGCAAGCAAGCTGAATTGGGAGGGAAATTCAGCATTTTGTACTGCCAGATGTTGTTATGTTGCTTTAGAGTGATCAACACAAGTCCGTAGGTTTGGACTTGATTGGAATATAATACGGTTAAGTATTCTTAAGGAAACTGTTTCTTGTAACGCAGTAAGAGTTAGCAAATACTTAATCTATGTAAATTGGTTGGTGAGACAGTCGAGTAGAATATAATGGCAACTGATAGGAAGTTGGTCAAATAGTTTTAGTCTATTTGGTACAGACGAACTAGGTTATGATGAGACCCATTAAGCGGAATTTGTAGAGAAGGCTTCAAGAGGAAGATTTAACCCGTAATAGGATATACGGGTATAAAAAGGAAGAGCTCGCGCGGAACTTGCCAGGCGGTGAAGTTGAATTTTGCGCTGAAACGGGGTATCTTGTTTCGATGGAATGGATGCGAGAGGTGATTAAACCTTGATCCAAGAGAGAAGTTCTTAAGCTAGCACATGCGTCTACTTGGATGTCACATGGGCTTGGCGAAGACGAGAAAGTTAATGAGGACATTCTACTAGCCAGGTTTTGATGAGGATGTAAGAAGGTTTTTTCTGTCGCGTGACAAGTGACAGCGCATTGCACCTAAGACCTCCCTTCGCCCAGTGCCACTAGGCTTAGGAAACACTCCTCTCATCGACAAACCTTTCTCGATGGACTTATTTAGTGCGATAAGGCCTGCGTCAGAAGGTAGTAATCGTGATGTGTTAAATATTATTGATTACACTACCCGAAAATGCTAGAATACTTTGGGGTGCGTCGCGGTACGCGAAACGTATTGCGGGAAGGTTTAGACCCGAGTCCTTGGTTCAACCTTCGCACAACTTTTGCAGAGCTTCCTTCAAAGTCCTACTGAAACGCTCCTAGACCATTGCATTGCGGTTGATACGGGGTAATAAGGTGCCCAATGGAAAGTAACCGGTTCACTTCTTCCATCACCTGGCTGACAAACTGCGTCCCTTGGTCAGTTGTACATCTTCAGGAACACCAACTCTGGATCAAACTCCTAACAAAATCACAGCCCCTTTAATTGAGTCAATGTTTTTCATCTCAACAGACTCCAGGTATCGATTAGAGTAATCAACAATTGTTAGCACATAACGATTACCACTTTTTATCTGACCTATCAAGTCCTTTGCCACCCACGATAAGGTTCATTACTCAGAGGGGTGTTCCTAGTGGCACTAGGTGATGTAAATTCTTAGTTGCCACCCGCCAACAGTGTCACACAACTGACAAAACCTCCTTAAATTCCCGTAGACTCCTGACTCACATGTCTCTTTTCCACACCCATTTAACTATTAAGTAGACTCTCATGTGCTAGCCTACGCGCTTCTTCTCTCCTAGATCGAGTTACAATCACTTGTTTATACTTCTCAGATCATTTACGGGCATATCGATACAGGATACCCCGTTTCAGCGCGAACTCTACCTCACCGTCTGGCATGTTCCACAAGGACTCCCCCTTTCCATACCCGCGTATCCCATTACGGGTAGAATCTTACTCTTGAAATCGTGCGACAATCCAAACAAGCACGCTGTTTGAATTCGTCCTTTCACATACGGCGAATCGAAGTTGATGTAGACAACTGGGAATCTTTGGTCCTATTAGCGAACTGACCTTCCACTGTCTCACCTGTACAATCAGCAGATTTGACAAATTTGGTATCCACTAAGGCTGGATAACAACAGCCGGTGTCATACAACACGGCAGTCTTCTCTGCATTTACCTTAGCTTTTGCTAAATTCGACCTTTCTACTGGTTTACAGCTTCTAACAGTGCCTGCTGTTACTGCATTTATCATAGTACGATGTTTCATGCAGTCTTTGAGAATAGGGCCAGGTTTGTTGCAGCCATAGCATACAACTTCTGTTTTCTTACCAGGGGTACCCTTATATACCCTTCGGGTCTTTCCTGGGTCACGAAACGGAACGCTGCTAGGATTATCAGCCCCTAGCTTCCCATTTGGACCTTTTCGCTTATGAGGTGCCAAACCGTTAGCACTCCTAACGTCAGTGGCGCTGAGTCGATCTCTGCCATGCCAGATGGTTAAACGAGTGTCAACTCTCGTATCGCTCAGCCATCACACTGATATGTTCTCATGTCGCAAAATCACGCTCCGCAAACCAGTTCAGATACGGAATCTTAATTTCTTACAATGTAATGACATGCATTAACGAATTATCAAACAATGGCACGCACTAACTACAGAATGCAAATATATTGACTCGATTCACTCTCGCAACTCCTTGCTTAAATAATAACCAAATGTATCATTGTATGGTACTCTACAATTTAGTAAATATCCTTCTCAGCCAGTGTATCTTACACTGTTCAAAATATCCTAGACGATATCCACCACTTCGTAACGTCGCCTCTTTGCAAACGGGGTAGTTAATTGGATTTCGCTGTGTTAGCAAGTGACTTCCCTCGATGTGTGTGGATATATAGAACATCAGTTGAGAACTGAGTAAGACTATGTGGAAGAAATAATGTAATACGAGCCCCCTTGTACAATTACATAACAAATTTAATCAAAACAAATTGATACCAGAAATACCAGTTCATTTAAAGTTTTGTCAAATTAATTTAATAGCTCTGTCTAATTTGGATTCATTGCATCATAATAACAGTGTATTAATGTTTTCTATTTCATCGGGTCTTCCTATTTCAGACGCTTCATCCCTTTCTGGGCTTACTTTTTCTTTTTTTATTGAACTCGTCACTTCTTTTTTCTGGATTTCCATCTTCAGACCGTCCCGTTTAGCTCCAGAAAGTCGTTCATTAAAGAACAAAATTACCCTTACATTTCTACACTTGCATAAGAAAGTTCGTTACTCAGAAGCATACTAGCTATCTACACTGCACAAATTCTGACTTAATCCGATGGAACATCACCCTCGCTTGTCAGCGACCGGTCCTAAATAAACACGTGATCGGTTTTTCAGAAGTTGGTTGCGAAGATCTTGAAACAATAGTATTTTAGTGGACAAAAGACAAAACGCATTTTAAAGAGATATAACAGATGAGCGAGTTTTGATTCGTGATATAACAAATTGTACCTGAAACACTCCACAGTAGCACTTACAAATATGTAGGGACTAAATTAACGGTAGCTTGGAACGCTAGCTTAAACATTTAGGATGGTGATATAAATTTGAAGATGATCTCAGCAGTTAATGTGCTGGGTGGCAGACCTTTTGAAGACCTTGACTGATTAATCTAAAATTGTCTTCTGCCAATCTTATTTTTTAAAAAAATTGAAAGAAAAGAGATTTCCCATAAGTGATCCCAAATCTTTTAAGCAGGTACTCGGTTTAGCATAAGGTGATGAGTGTAATTCATATCCTAATTGATTCAGTCGATGCAGACTTTGAATCATGATATTTTGAAGGATGACTAGATTCAAGCAATGCTGCTTCTAATAGATGTGAGCAAACCCCATTAATGAGATCGAGGAATGGGCTTCACGAGAAGCTTTAATTGACAGGGTCATGTCATCTTCGCGTCAAGAAATATGAGCAAACAGGAGAATACACCAATATGCAGCTTGTGCCATAGTGTAGGACACATTGAAGGACAATCTCGAGAAAAAATATAACCATACGCAACCTTTAACCTACGCATGGCCCCTTTTAGAGAGTGAAACGGCGTTCCAGAACCAAAGGAAATGCTGAACGAATTTCATCTGGAACCATAACCGATGTCAGTGATCATTACAGCCATCAACCAGACAGAATAAATAATTCTGTAACGGCCAAAGACACTATTTATTATCGCGACACTATTTGATCAGAAAATCAATTTATATCTTGATACGGGCGCGGATGTGTGATTGAAATAGCATTTTGACAACTACCATCAAGCAAACCAGTAAGCCCAGAAATGAGAAACAGTCTCTGAAACTGTCGGTGTTTTGTCATGAAAATCTGTTTTTGTAATGATGGGTCATTTAGGGAAACGTATGTTGTCAAATCTGTTCCGTGTGACGCAATAATTGGTTTGTTTGTTTGTTTAATGAGGATTTTTAACGTAGCTTTAACAATTTTTTCAGTCATATCGCTACGATGTCTGCAATGAGGCAGTTTATAATGATGTCTAGGACTGAGGCATTATCCTGACACCAGTCTGACTGGTCCATACACTAACCTCTTAATGCTGAGTGTCAAGCAAGACAGTTGTTTGTACCATTTTTGTAATTCTTTAGTATGACTCGGCCGGGAATGAAACCCACGACCTCCCGCATCAGCGGCGGACGCTCTAACCACTAGGCCACCGGAGCGGTTTAGGCATTAATTGGAATAGAAAATTTAAGACAAATGAATCTTATACATGATATACCGACAATGAGTCATTTGGAAGAATCCTTATGGGAAATTACGATTAAGTGAGGGGATAACAAACCCTAAGAAACCAGAGCGTGTGAATGTAATAAAACCATTTGAAATACCGACCAATTCAGAAAGGCTTCTTCAGAGACACATTGGCAGTCAGGCATGTGGGAAGTTAAAATTTACTGAGACAAAAGAGCACGTTATAGATAGATACAGGACAATGCCAACCGGAGTTCTAAGGTCAGTGAATGTGTGACTCTAAGACTAGTACACTCAAGCAATACCAATGAAACTCACATGGGGAAATATCTGAAATGAATGGAAACAAATCAGAGCAGCCACTGAATGCTGAAAACATTCAGAAAATGAAACTGTTAAACTTAATGAGCAAGACTTTGATATTGATTGGAATAAATATTAGGCAGAACAGCAAGTCAAAATACGCAAACTTATTTACTCATACATTGAACATTTTGCGACATTTGACACGGATCAAGGAAGAATACAAATGGGGACAGATAAGACATACACGTGGGAGTAGACCACCAATAAGGCAGATACTGGACAAGCTTTCTATTTCTTAAGGAGACGAATCACAAATCATGAGCAAGCTTTAAAGATGTATTAAATAGCAATGCAATACGACCTCCTCAGTCCTTGGGGAAAGTCCTGCTATACCATCCAGAAGTAAAATATCGTTGCTTGATTGACTATCGCCGTATGAATTCCATGTGCAACCAGGATGTCTGTCCCCTCTCAAAAATATAAGAAATGCTGAAGGCTTTGAAAAAGTGTGTGAAGTATCGAATTTTGAATAAGCAGTGAACCTTAAAGTTGAATGCACGTAGCATTACGATTTTATCATATTTAGACCAGGAGAGTATTTGGGAAGGGTCATTTGGACCTTTATTCTTAATTCATTTCATGTCAGTGTTAAACCTTGAAAGGAGAAAGTTTTCCGATTCAATGAAATTGACCGTATATCTTAAAACGGGTTTAAGAAAGAGACAGCGGAACTTCTGAGCCGTGTCAAATAGTTATTCTTCAAAGGGAAACGTTATATAACGTTCAGAGATTCTGACGGACGAAAATAAATAACTGTCTTAGGAAGTTTTTTTTTAAAAAAACCACTGCTTATGATTAGCCGTGTGAAATTAAGTCGTACACCTTAGAAGTAATGGGCGTTAATGACAGCCTTAATCGAAATATTTTAGTCCGAAATTTTCTGAGAGAGGATGTTGTCTCCGATGAAATCTAAGAAAAGAATGGTGCTTTCCTCGTTAAACACGGGAAGGACCAGGTGTCAGTCTTGTGCGAAAGACATTAACTAGTGCTGGATGCACAAGTTCTATAGTTAAAAGCATTAAGGTACCGGTTTCCGAGGGAGAGGGAGGCTCGACAGTCCGAGACGGAGTCGGAAAAAATAAAGAGAAGTAACGAGTGAAGTCCTAAAAGGGAGAAGTGACGAGTTAAGTCTGAAAGAAAGATGTGACGAGTACATAGTAAAATCTAGGAAGTCCAAGAAAGACGAACAGTCGGAAAGGGGAGACTTAAAGACATAGGAATCGTTGAAACAGGTCGGGCGGAAGAAGATGCAATCAGTTATGGACATTCCGCTCTTTTCACCACTTGTTATGATGATGAAATACCTCCAAATTCGATACTGCTATTAATTCCTGCTGATATTGTTTAAGTTGAATTTTTCTTATCTAAGGGGGCTCGCATTGCGTTAGTTCTTCCTAATAAACCTTACCCACTTCTCTGTTGATATTCTTTCTTGCACTCACACCGGGCCATATTATCGAGGGATGTCATTTCCTAGATAATGTAGCTAAATCCAATTAACTACCCCTCTGACTACATATTTATAATTGCTTGTACGGATACCATCAGGTACCAGTTAGAGAACAGGATAACGAGTAAGCAGCATTTGTTTGGTCAGAATACTTATATGAGTTTAATATCGTAGAATCTGCAATGGACTGTGTTGTGTTCACGGGAACATTCAAAGACTTATGGAATTCATTACTAGCAGTAGTTCAGTGGAAATTTGTTCTGTTATACATTGGTGATAATCATTTGCCCCAGCTTTGATGACCACGTGCATAATTTACAGCAAGTGTTTGGGAGACTGAGAAAAGCAGACAATGCATCTTGTATTATGATAATTCTGGGTTTGTTTTAGGAGCTATTTTAGCCCAAAAGGAAAATAGTATCGAAGAAATAACAGCTTAAGCTAGCAGACAATTAAAGAAAAGTGCGCACATTAACGCTGTAATTGAAACAGACGCCTGCACTTGTGTGTGGGATATAAACGTTTAACCAATATATTTTTGGTCATAGATTCACGGTAGTCATATGTCATTATCAAAGGAAGTGGCTTATGGGAATTAAAATCTCGAGTGTGATCTAGCCAGATGTTTCTGTCCCTTCAGGAATATGACATGATTGTGGAATACAAGGCTGCAAAGGCTCATGCAAATGCAGTTGTGTCTCGTCGAGTAGAACATGGCGACGGTGGCGATTTGAATGGAGGCGACAAAACTGCGGTGTAACAATAAACACATTGCAGGACCTTCAACCAGTCGTACAACTAGAAAGAATTCGTGAACTGCAGGACGGACAGAGACCAAAATATACAAATATTTGGTTCTCGTGTGACAATACATAACCAAGAATACAATACGTGTCTGAAAGGTGACTGTCTTGGCTCTCGATTACGAATGATAAATGGTGTCTTATATCACATATGGTAACCTGGGTCAAACAGAAGGACACATGTAAGAAACCATTTAGTGATACCGCACTGGTGCCATGATGGCGTAACTGATGGACCTCTTGTTTTGATTAAAACATCAGAAAATTATGATATGGTGATATTTTTAAGAACATAGAAATGGCTTCAAATCCCGTACAGACTGTGTCAGCAAGCAAACTCCCAAGGGCAGGACGCCTACCATATATCTGTAGCTTGACGTTTTGAATTTCTGGTCCGTTGACACCGAATGATCATGGCATCAGATATCTTGTTATTTTTACAGACTATCAGACGAAGTATATAGAATCATTTACTGTGAGGAAAGCTGATGCAAACACAACCGCAACACTTTTCGTTGAATCTGATGTGCGCCGCTTTGGGACCAGCCTGCGCCTGCTTTTCTACCTACGGGGACATTTTACTGATATATGATTGAATGACATGTGCGTTGTGTACCACAGCTTATCAACCTAAACGAAATGGCCTCGTTCAATGATTTAATGTCACACTGACCAATGTACTATATATGTGTTTGTCTGACCACCCAAGATACTGGACCAGGTTCATTCCTTATATCTTGCTTGCATATAACAGTAGCACAAGAAACACCTATCTTCACACAATTTGCCTATGAGTATATCAGTTTTATCTGTTCTGTCATCTTTTCTAGAACTACCTGGTTAAGTACTTCTTTCATATTAATTGTGTGTTCGTTTTGCTATTCGTGTGTCACTATACTCCTAGGTATATGAATGAAATTCCAGACAATGTTTACAAATACTGGTCATTCAAACAGCCCATGGGCCTAATTACAGAATATGGCGAGACTGACTGCCGATGAGCCATTAAATGTAACTGACCTTTGGTGAACTGTTTTTTTTTCCATTCTTGCAAGGGTGAACTATATATATATATATATATATATATATATATATATATATATATATATATATATATATATATATATATATATATATATATATATATTCACACGCTTGACTGTGCTTGATTAATGTAATTTACATTACTGTACATGAAATACTTAAAGGTCTAGGATTAATTATGTTTAACTGACTGAACATGTATGCGTCTTGTTCCTGATTTTTAATATATTAATGATGTGCATCCTCTCATCGCGAGTCCTGTTGTTAAAGTGTGTACGTAGAAATATGGGAGAAACATCTACAAAGCATCATGGGAGTTCTATTGTCAAAGCGTGTACACGGAAATTTGGGTGAAAAGGCTGCCGATTATCGTGGGGTCTTATTTTATGTACTATGACCGAGGTCAGTCACTTTTTTGTGATATACGAAGACAGGGTCAGTACGACTGTAGTCATTAGAATTAGAGAGCATGGGTTAAGATCAGTTTAATGTCGAAGATAGAAGTAGATTCGGTCATGGTTAGGTACTTAGTCGTGTAATAGCAAATAAAGAAATAAGATGAAATATATTCGTTTCGTTTTTCGTACCACATGGAATAACATATGTTTCCGGAGCAAATCATATGTTTGGTGACTTGTAATCCACCTTGAAAAGCACAACCATCTGCCATGTGGCCATTTTGAATTTCGCCCTTGATGTGGCTATTACCAATTATCGGTATGTGTCTAATGTGAACGTTGGTTTGTTCCGGAAAGAATTGCATGCAGCAAAAGTGCAAATTTTAATGAATAGATCACATCAGACCTACATATCGTCCATAAGTATCAACACAGATTGGGTGGAGGCGCTGATTTATCGGACTAGAATCAGTGTTACAGGCTGTTACATTCGGGTTCAAAGGACACACAAACACCAAATAATGGTCCTACAACGTGATGCAAATTAAAGCTAAAACTGTTCACACTCTGTTCTTGTTTGTTAGATCAAACAATAAATATCAGCAACACCAACATTAACTTCACACAGTCAGTTCGAAATTTAAGTGTTACTCTGGACAGTACTATCACAGTGCACCAACATATCATGAACATACGCAAGGCTGGATATCTTTAGCTGAGACGCATCAACTCCATTCGCAAATATCTTTCAGTTGATGCCACTAAAACACGTGTGTGCATTATTACTTTCAAGACTGGACTATTCTAACTCTTTTCTGTCTGGTTTGTCTCAATATCTACTCCAGAAACTTCACAAAGTTCAAAACACAGCTGATTAGATTATCTTTAGAGTACCACAATCAGAACACTTTACCACTGCTCTGTACCATTAACTGGCTATCAATTCAATTCAAAATCAAACACAAAATTTATTATCTGTGCTACGTTTCAGTGACGGACTCCACTCTAACATACCCAATTGGCCTCACCCATGTGTACACACCAGCAAGATGCTTACACTCCTCTTTTGACAATCGTATACTCATTATTGCCATTTTGAAAACGGCGTCATATGGACAACATACTTTTGCATAGCAGGGCTCAGCATCGTGGAATGAATTGCCCATTGAAATTAGACACAAAAACGCAATGATCCCTTTCAAGAGTGCTCTTAAAACACACATTTGTTTACTGCAAGAACAAACGTAAAGACCTAATAATGTTTCATACCTTAATTAATTTCAGGACTTTTTATGTTTTCTAATTTCATGGTGGATTTGTATAGTTTTTGGTTTTGTTTTATTGTTTTGTTTGTACTCATATCATTATAGATGGTTAAAGCGCTTAGAGCTTCTAAAGATTCGGCGCTATAAAAAGCCCTCATTATTATTATTATTATTATTAGTAGTAGTAGTAGTAGTAGTAGCACTCTTCGTGTATGTATCGTCACATTGAAATGGATGTCCTCATGCGTCATTAATGAATATCATTTAGACCCTGAATTTGTCACTCAGTTCCAGAGACTCTTATACCTGTGAAATCAAATTAACTAATTTACATACATTGAAAAGGAAAAGAAAGCATGTTAACATTATGTAAAATACGTATCGCACTTGTCTCATATACTATGATTTACATACATACACACACACACACACACACACACACACACACACACACACACACACACACACACACACACATACATACATACATACATACATACATACATACATACATACATACATACATACATACATACATACATACATACATGCATACATACTAAAGTAACTTTGAAATCCAGTATTTGATAGATTACACTCGTACTTAAACGCAAGATAATAACTGTTTATATTTTTATTTCCATAGGTAATGTCAAAATTCATTTTATTGTTATCTTGTTTCTTTTGTTGTTATTCGCCTTACTTTTTATGAGTATTCTAGCAACACACATTTATCATTTCATCACATCTCACCACAACAGATCAAACAATTGACCCTTGTGAAACATGAAAATTTCTTCTCAGCCATCTCACATATTATCACAAATTGTGGAAAACGAAGAATGAAAAACAGAATTTGATATAAACTTTACTACTTGTACACTTCGATATTGTTCTATTTATTGTAAAACAATATGGCGGTGAGTGCAAGGTATTGTGCCGAAATGGTAAATGGAATCAGAATGGTAGTGTAAAAAATATAGATTATACCTTCGGGTGAGAACATACATATATATATATATATATATATATATATATATATATATATATATATAAACTTATACCAAGGCATAGCTATTATTTTGGATAAGTTGAGTATATCTACTTTTTTCTGAGTGGATATACAGAAATATTTCAAGAGTAAAGTGGAAAAAATATGTTGTCACGAGTGGCATAGCTACGAAGAGAATGCAAAAGGTTTCCACCTCCTGAGTGAGATAGTTCCGTATTTATATTTAAGAAAACGTAGATGTTCTTTTTTATTTTATATTTTAATGTCAGTAACTACCCCGTTGCTAGGTTTTTCGTCATTCTTTGTTAATGCGATTTACATCTGCATCACTACATTGATAACATATTACCAAAATATTACAGTAATTTTGCAACAACGACGTCTTGCAAATGTAGCTTCTACATATAATGTTGAATAATTCCCATTGTGTCAAAAATAATGATTTTATTCGTACGAAAATGGAGAGGCTTTTTTGTTAAAGCGTGACATGCGCGGATTAATACTGTTGGGGTGAGGTAATGTAGAATTGTCAATACAGCAGTTATATCTGACAGATTTCAGAACCTACCATTTTGAAACAAAATATTTTAATATAGTTTTCGTTCCTTATTTTGTTTACTTCAATATTCAAGAGTGACAAGCTTGCAGTTTGGATGCAAACGCTGGATCCAAATTTCGAGTGTCGCTTAATTTCGGTTTGCAATGAACTGTAATCAATGTCCGAATTTTTTTATCGTTCTCAAACACCATTATGATGCGGTTTGAACTTGCTATTTAAAAATTGTTATTGTTCTATCTAATCACGAGTTTAATGTCTTAAAGATGTATACCGTTTGTTGTTAGATTATTACAGTCATATTCTAAGATACATTGTTGTATGAGTGACGCTTAGCAACAGGTCATGTGGTACAGTCACTGACAGTTTCCTTAAATAACGTATACAACTAAGCAGGCAAGGGAAAGTTTTTAAACACAAAATTAATGTCACATGCAACTGCCGGATGTAACATTTAATTTAATAAAAGGCCAAAAGGTCAATGTTTTCGGATAGATTTAATAACACACAACATAAGAATATCGTTTACTTGACCTGACAAGTCAGTTTAAGTTCATATACAAAACGTTTATGCACCCCAACCCAACATTTATGCATGCATTTTTCATGTCCAAAGCCCATTTTTGACAACATGTGTTGATCACAGCACAAGTCCATTCCCTGGGTGATAATTGTGATAAACATTGTTTACTTAATAGATTGATGTAATTCGAATCAGTTGTCATCGAAGCAGTTTTTGAAATATTCTACTTACAGTGAACCCACATGTCTACTGCTAAGGGTGGCTAGCTCTTCGTATCCGATTATTGGTGTTTCAATGGCTAAATACTATGCAGTGACTATGAGAGGTGGACGTACCTCAGATAAATGTCAAGAAGAAAACAAGCCTGAAACATTTTATTAATAAATCTATGCATCAATATATTAAATTATAAAACAATAATGGCTAAAATAGTCACACTATAGCCCAAAGTTACAAAACTGTTCTTTGCCACCTAATGATAAAAAGTTAATACTTTAAGTATATCTTTGCAGTTTGGAGGTCGTTGTTAGGCTTTACTTTGGAGGTCGTTGTTAGGCTTTACTTGATGGCATCTTATTAACTGCCTAAATGAACACAAAAGTCTACAGTTGATTTTAAGATCTGTACATCCCGACGGGGTGGGATATAGAGAGGACTGGAGGGAGACGGATGGAGCAGAAGAAGAAAAACTAAAATAGGAATAAACGTTTGAATAAGATCTACATGAGCAGACACATTTTCTACATGGGAAACAAGTAAATCCAAAAGTGTCATCGCCACTGTGGCGATAAAAAGTATTTCTCGAACGGATATTCAAATATCTAACATCGAAATACTATAACTTGTCGGGTTTAAAGCCAAAAGAATAGAATAAATGAACAGCTCATTTCTGTATCATTTACTAGATCTATCCCGTTTATTTGTAGTGATAACATATGATCATTTCACAACAAAAGTTTTTATTTAGATTATACTAGCAGAAAACATAACAAGTAAATAGTTAACACACTTTATTACATTGATTACAGGCTTATTTGTATTTTCTCATACACATTTTAGTGTTAAAAATGGGGAAATTTCATATGTGCAAATGTGCAGAATAATATATAATCTGTATTCGCTGTATAATTAATGATGAATAAGAGGATGTGATAATCAAAGGATCTGCAAATGATGAGAATGATATCAGTGTTAAATAGTAGTTAAAAATCAGTCTAAATATCCAGTTATTGTTTTAAAAAATCACAACACCAAAACTAGCCTTCACAGGAAAATACGTTAATGATTACCAAAATTTGTTCATGTAATGTATTGAAGTGGCAGCTATTTTGTGAGTGAAATCAAGGTTTAGAACCCGACTTATGTTTTAGTAATCATCATAGACAGTCTGGAACCAGATATCATTGTGACACATGGGAATTAGGGTTCTTACTATGGGTTTCGTATTGTCTTGCGCCTGATATATATGTATGTGATGAAATGGTTGGGGCTTAATAATGCATAAGTTTTGTCACCCCGACTCCACAAAACAAACTTACTAAACAGTGAGCTATGAATCTGTAAATATAAACTGAATTTTAAAAAAAAAGAAAACCAGGAAAGTTTTGAATCATATTCTTGTTCATTTATACTTATTTAATGACTATTAATGAAATTTAAAAAAATATATATTATATCTCATAGGTTGGTTCAGGATAAGCCGACATATGGACTTTGAGAAGCCTGCTCCCCATAACTCAATAGAATCTCTTATACACAGTGGGTCGGACTTTTTTCTATGTACCGAGGAGTTTAGCGCCATCTGTATTGAGTCAACGGATGAAGAGGATTCAACAGTGGAAAGAATCGTGGCTGCTGGTGAGGTTTTAAGGAAGACAGGGGTTCACACTATTAACAACATGATGCTACCACCGTCACAGAGACATGACGATGTGAACACAAAGTTCCTAATGTGTATAGATGACAATGATGGTGAGCTTCTAGTGCCCCTAAATCAGGCTGGCGTGTTTTATGAAGTATCAGATGGAAACTTTGACAGAAAAAATTGTTTGATTCAGATAGGCTACATGATTGAGGAAATAGAGGAGTTTCCAGTCTATCTTAGGCATGTACTGGGAGAACCCCCTCTTCTCGCTCAAAATTACAGTCCCTATCTAAAACTTGTGAGAATTATTGAAGAAGAAACTCTCATGGCCTCTACCCTTAAAATGGATGGATTAGTTCCGTTAGAAATTCAAATCAATTCGCCGATTAGATTTCAAATTGCTTTGAACACGGGAAACATTATTTCGTCCAGTGAATATCTGAAAGCGATGGAACTGTGCGAAGGTATCGACGAAACGTACGTGAAAGATATTAAATTTGCATTTACTATGTCTCCTCCTATTGTTGTGGACAATGCATACTCAAACTCTTCTTTCACTGATGATGAACAGAGTGAACTGGCATCTAACAGGTCATCCCAGCAAACCACAGCTTCGAACGGAACTAATGTTTTCGAGATTGAAAGTGGTGAAGATTTAGTGGATATTGACGCTAATTCCGAATTTAGTATTGACTGGAATCCACGGAGGACCAACGGCAACGTCAGCCATAACCGGAAACTGCCAGGATCGGAAAATAATGGAATGCTTTCGGATTCGTTTGAACGTCACGAAGATCACGCAATTGAGTGTTTATTTGTAAGTAGAGATAACGATACTTCACATGATTCTGGCATTCAAAGTCAAGCAATGTCCATAGGTTTAAGTGAAGACGATCGTTGCTTTTGCGAGAAACATCTACAAAGAAGAGAAAAAATATTATCTAAGGACCTGCAGAAAGCATCATTTAGTCATTGCTTTGGCTCAGCTGACACAATCCTTTCTCGGAGTCCGTCTCTCTCTATGACGTCTACACAGGGATTATCATCTAGTACTGTCTTGCCTCATAGGAGTCGCAGTATCCTTGGCGCTCATACATTAGATATCCGTAGAGAAAATCGTGAAATTGCGAGAGGAAATGAATTCGGTCCTTCTGGTAATGCCCATTCCTTCGATTCCATTCCTGTGTGTAATATGGGTCAGCAAACGGAATATTATGATATTAATAGAACTATCGCTGGAGATGCAAAGTCATCGCCTACAGTGTCGGAAGACACGATAACCTTAGTGGCCACTGAGAAAATGACAAAAATCAATGACTTTGAATTTCCAGAGTCAACCAGGACAAATTCATCCTCAGCATGTACTTCTGATAACGCTAGTGAGGATACTATGCGGGTCAGAGAAGAATCTAACCTTTGGGGAAGTAGTCGCTCATCCTTATCTGCCTTGTCTTCTGAACATTTTTCGTTGGATGGAAGACAAAACGTCCCTGATCTTTCTGGCTTTGACATTGAAACATTTGTCCCTGATTTGCAAAATCAGTTACAGGATTGTAATTTGGTACGAACAACCTCATTACCCGTGTTTTCAGTAAGTCAACGAAAACCGTCTTTGACTTCTACTAGAAAGTCATCTAGCTGGGAAGGTCTGGTCAAAATGGGCAAAGGAGGTGGTGTAACTTGTAAAAATAAAGCTTCATTTCTAGGGTACACCAACATGTACGGTGGATTCGAGGACCTGTATTTGATTTCTGGAGTAGAATCAGATGACACGAACGACTACAATTTTGAAAAGGAATACGAAGAGAATAAGAACGAAGAAGTTACAGCATCACCAAGTATTGCTTGTAATAAGGTAGTAAATGTTGACATTCATGACATCAAAAGTGAACAAACAGGATCACAAAATATGTTGTCAGCTGTAAAATGTGATGGATATTTCCCTTGTCAGTCTGATAACGTTAAGAATAATATTCATGAAGATATTCTTGACTCCAACGGCCAAATGTCTCCAACGAAACCTATTAAATCTGTGGATGGAATAGAACAAATGAACCTGTCGTATGAGAGTGACACATGTACCAATAGCATAAATTCGTCTACTGAAAGCTTACTATCTAATACGTCCAAGAGGAGTATTTTGCTTTCCGGTAAAATATCAAAAACTCTTTGCCAAAGGGTTAGGCGTAAAAACGAAATCAAGACGATGGGCGTAGTGAAAGTGAAAGGAGTTTGGAATGAATCGTCTGATTTTGTCTAGTACTGTCTGCGACCAGATAGACAAAACATCGATGATTTTATTCCTGAAATGGAACGTACACGCACATTTTTCTACATGTGGTGTATGTGTATTAGGGGTGTTGTGGCTTCCTGTTGTATGATTTACGTCATCATTGCATTCGAAACAGCACATGTTGAGATTTTTCGATAACACACTCATGTTGTACAGTTTGGTAGCAATTTTGATGTTATGCAGAAGCATACAATCCTCAGTTTCTTTACTTTATTATATATCAATTTTTTTTTTGCAATATAAATTGAACATACACAGTTAAATTCCAAATCCACAGCATTTGCTGTATCTCAGATCCTTTTGTTTTCAAAAACAAATGAGTGTGTCATTTGTCTGCAATGATGAAGCAGCCTGTAACACCTGGCCACTGTTTCCCATGATTCTACCGATCATCGCACCTCCTTCTTTTAATATAACACGTGTATACGTGTATCTGAATTTATATACGCAATAAATAAAAAAGCTTTGCTATTCGGAAATAATTGAACTTCGAAACAATTTCCTGTTGTTCTATACCATAGTGCATATAGATGTATAGCTATATGAAAACCATTTAACTTTCATAAGACGTATATATTAAGACATATATGTATATATATATATATATATATATATATATATATATATATATATATATATATATATATATGGTTTCTTAACATTTTAGTGTTTTTTGTGAGATAATAACTTATTACTGGGAAACATTTCATTCTTCTGTCATTGTTAGAGACGCTTTATAGTATGGATTATTGAAGTAATAACCTGCAAGTTTATATTTCTAATGTCACTATAAACCACTTTTAAATGTCATAAATAAACTTCCATGTATATTGATTTGTTGTGATATGATAACTGGTAATCCGTTATATTCTATTGTTCCTGAAAGGAACGTGTAAATATTGTACTCATTGTAACTATAATATATTCCTGTAGCCCAGTTAATCCATTTTTTGTGTTGTTCTTCACTGAAAATGAACGTGTGTGTATAGAAGTATGGCGTGACACATTGCACACACGCACACACAAAAAAGAAATCGTCTTCTGTAAAAGACAATTTGAAAATATGAGTAAGCAGACTCCATCTTAAAAACTGATTATTCGATTTTAAGGGACCGCATCTAATTTAGATAGAACTGTACAGCCTGGAAAAATGCACAAACATTCCAGATCAACTTGAATAGTTCTGTATGTATCTTTATCGTATATATTTCCAAATAGTAGCTGATTCAAAATAGTATGTAACAGAGTTATTAAATATTTAAAAGCTTGTGTGTTATTATCATTGCCATTCCAGTGATGGAATCTGAAACCGTTGCTTCAAGTTTACATGGATGCAAAAAATTACAAAGTATTGGTATGGGTGGGTGTACGTATCCGTTAGTACATCAGTCGTCCGTTCATCTAACCGTGGATTACCATACAGTGTTCAAATATTGATGTATGTGTCTTGTTGGGGAAAGAAAACAACCACAGTCATTTAAATGTCTTTCAAAATAATTGTTCCAGAAGTGGTCATATTTGTTTGAAGAAACATGGCCACTGGTCATTAAATAATTGCTATAACAACAAAGTTCCAGTATTCTGTCTAACAAGATTTGTGAAGACAAGCCTAGAAATATACTAATGTATCTGAAAATAAAGGCGAATTTTTTATTATATTGCTTTTAGGAGCTGACGCAACTTCCTTATAAAATAAAAGATTAACATATATGCTAGCTAGGTGGTAGATTAATCTTTAATCCTCTTTGTTGCTTCAGATAAATATTCTAACACAATTGAAGAGGCAAGCTAATTAACAAATTTCGGCAATAGTTTCATCCCCTTTTGAGCATTTTTAAATTAACAAATCCACCAACATTTACTACCACTTTTTAATGTTGATCCGTAAGCAAAGTAGTGCATTGTTGCTTATGATACTGATAGCTACAAAAACAGTATCATTTGCTACGCATTTTCCTTTATAAATCCTTGTTAATTTTCGCTTATGTAACTTCTACAATCTTAGAGCCATTTTGCTAAGAGACTCTTTAAAGTTATTTTATATATCGGTTATATATTGATCTTGTGTGCTCTTTTCTCATTATTTTGCATCGTTTTTCCAATTTAGATTTTATAGTCTATTTTTTTTTTATCAATGTCATTTAATCTTCCCACTATTTGTCTACTGAATCAATGTCATTGTTTATTATTTTTAAATTAAATACCTCACTTCATCTGTAATACTTATTAATTCACTTTCTTCCAGCGATGTAAATTACATGGAATGCAGCTCATCTACGATAGTTTCGAGCTACTTATTTACTAAGGTGCGTGTGTTTTATTAATTTCATGCAATTCTGTGTTGTCATTAGATGTTATTGGCCCTATATGCCCTAGTACGTATAGATTCTCTTTTAGTTGATGCTAATCACTTGCATTTGGGGGGGGGGGGTAGGGGTTGTTTATCCACATCAAGGGTCTAAAAACATACATTCCAATCATTCCTTAACCTATATAGATATCGTTAAAGAATAAGATTTCATATGCACCTTTTCTAAAATTCAAATTTTGTGTTCGCTCGTTGCTTTGTAATAAAATAATTTTCCTTCAATATTTCAATTATAAACAAAGTTATTAATTACAAGATTATATTCAATATCTTCTTTACTTTGCTCCGCTGTTTATGCATCAAAGTGTTTGGGGATATAGAAACCGATTGATGTGATAATAGAACTATATTAATCGGAGCAGGTCATGCGTTAATCCGATCATCTTTAATAGGATCTTCAAGCAAATTTAGAACCAAAATTCTGAACTAATTATCAGACAAAATTCAGCTTGAAATTATATTCTTATTTTACAATTTAAACAAGATATTGAACTCAGTAATGTTAATGAAGACAGAAAAAGCAAAGACTGCTTATATGAATTAAAAGTATGGTAAATGCAATATACAACGAAATAAAAAAAAATACCTAAGGTAAACTTAAAAGGATAAAATTGATTTAAAACAAATCATCAAGGAACAAAAAGAATATGTAAAAATGCTAATTCAGATAAAATATCAAAATCACAGTTTTAATAATACTATCAATACAATCTTTAACGAAAACGTTGCTTCAAATTCATAACTTATATGAATTATAGAAGAAATATTACGTCACAACTAACCGAATTTGAAAGTTTAGTGAATATGGATCTTTTAGGTTTTTATTGCCAATTTCATCTCTGTACAAGCTTGAGACCTTTTAACGACATTTATTTTAAAAACGTTTGCTTGACTTAGTGTGGTTTTGAGGCGCAACAGCACCGTATAGCTATTAGCGCCATATAAAAGGTTGTATCCTGTATTAATTACAGCTGATAAAAGGTTAATTGTCGACCAGTGATAATAAATGCAACCGATTAAAAACAAAATTATGAAATGGTGAAGATAATATATCAAAGTTCCCAATCAACGGGGAATGTATATGGTGTGTGTCCATGAATAATTAGATAAATAAAGGCACTTATGATGAACGACAGTATACAAATTACGATCACGTACTCAAAGAAAACTGCACGATGGGGCACTCTAGCGTCAATAGGAAAATACATTACAGACCACCATCCACCCCCCGGGACACTTTAGCGTTAAGAGAAAGTTAAAGTGGGAATTATTGGACCTGTATAGCGACAAGGGAAAGTGGAGAGGTGTGGTGACGTCACGGTTCTGAAGATTTGTAACAATGTTGAAACAATGGTATGAACAGGTGTGCACCGGGTTAACCTCAGTGTAGAGTAGACATATAATACCAATATGTATAGAGCGATAGAACACATACAACATTCAATAATATACAAGGACAAACATTTCACATTAGTTTATGGGTTGAGGCAAAGAAACCAAATCTTTTCGAGACCTATGAGTGGCCCTGAAAAGGGCCGTTGAGTTTTATGTTAAAATCAATACGTTAACATAGAGGGCATATCACGGATCTTCTTCTCTTCCTTAAACTTCGTCTAACATTTGGTCCGTAGATAATGACTCTCTTCAAACAGGCATTCCTCTCCAAATAGATCCTTCTTTTCCAAAGGGCTGTATCAGTAATTCGAGTGATTGTCCATGATGATCTGACATACTTGGGATAAGCCGGGTGGAAGAGCATTGACGAAACGAGGGTGACTGAGTTAAGTAGTCTGAAAAACATGTATCAGACTTCTTCAATACGACCCAAGAAAAACAAAACCTTCCCGAGTCAAGCTCACACTGTTATTACGCCTGAGATATCAAAACTCGTGATATCTACCAAGTCATCGACAGGAATCAGTCCAGATGTAGGCCTTTGCCGTGGCAGATGCTTCGGAGGACAGTTAACGCTGATTTCGCCCCGTTCCTGAGTTTGTTTTTATTAAGAACACCGAACAGTCCTTTTCAGGGCCACTCACTTCTTTCCATAAGAGATAATATTCATTTTGCCAAAATCAATTAAAACTCTAAATCCCTTTTTGCCCCATGATGAACGTGTATGAGTGTGTAAGTGTAGGTCATTAAACTTTAAAAAAAAAGAATCAAAACAAAGAAACTAAGTCTCGTCTATTCTGGTACAAATGTTACAATTAAATATCACAACACAACACAATACAACTGTAACATGTTCATATATTTCTTATGTGGCTTGTTGTGTCCATTCTCTTTGCTTTCTGGAGTTCTTCACTGTCTCACGTTTTTCCTCTTTTTTTTTCCTCACTCTCGTCTCGTCTTCTTTTCTTGTCTTCCTAACCGTGTCGGGGTTCTTACTTTGGCCAGGGCACCTCTTCTTTTTCATGTTTAGAACCCCTCTCCCCCTCCTCCTGTTTCTGTTGTTTATTAGGGCAGTTAGGAGACTAGTGTCCTTTCTCTTTACAATAACAACACACTGTTCATGACCCACGTTTCTCTTCCCCAAGGGACAACACGATAAAAGGTGTTTATGGTTAACAACCTACGCAGCACCAAAATGAGTTTCATCCAGATTAACAACCCTGAAGACCAGATGTGTTAAGCCTGTGCCATCATCGTGGGTCGAACGTATGCCTAAAAGAACGACACGGTAGAATCTTGGAAGACTTAAAAAATTGGATCAAGCCAAACAACGAAGAGAAGCAGAACTCCTGTTACATCAAGCAGGGCTATCCAAAAATACACCGTGTGGCATTCCAGAAATGCAAAAATTGCAAGACGTCAAAACTCCACGTTGAACGTTACGGAGATTGTAATAGCCATGCCACGGTAACGGCTCACATTTCATTTCCATGCAAGTATGACAAGTGCATTTTAAAGATTCCATGAGTTACTTGGCCATGCATTTGACTCGAAAGCCTAAAACGTTTGGAATGCCGGATATGGCCAAAGGTTATTTTCCACACATTTTAATATTTCTCAACATGCCGTTCTACCCCATTCGCCTTAGGCTCACTACTACGACGCTGACAACATGCGCAACGAACAGCGAGAACACCTTCGACTTTCAAGGAGAAATATTAAAATATTGTCGATGGGACGTGGACATTTTACGGTTTTGGTGTTGTTACGTGCTTAGGCTCGAATAAGCAGCAACATAGAAGTGAAAATAACAAGCTTGTAAAAATTTAACAAACAATTTATTAAGTACAAATATTTTCATAAAAGAAAAAAAATAAACTTACGGTTTTAGAGAAGTCCAAAAATTAATCCAAAAAGAATTCACAATATAATCCACTAGTGGAATTGCAAGAGTCCTGATAATAAAATGTCCTAATAGTTCCCAGTTCGAATCTTGACGATGTAATCCAATACGGACGACGATGTCACGTGATGAAGTCAGTTTTAGTTTTATAATAATTCAAATGAGCACAAGTAATTTCTAGATAAATAACACAACAAATTCCTCTTGATCCCAAAGGAATTGAAATAATTTACACTCAAACATTAACACACACATCTTTGTATTCCAAAGCCCAGACTAACTACTGAACCTTTAGCTTCTAAAACACAGCTATATACTGATTCTCTCGTAAACAGGAAGGGGTCACGTGATTTTCTAGAAGGTCAAAGAACGAACCCATGTTCGCATAGTCACGTATACCGTATGATCTAGAAAAATGTCCTTGGAATCAACCAATCATTTTTAAAGTAAAGCTCTAATGTCCTTGGAATCAACCAATCATTTTAGAAGCTTGTTTACACTCAGAAGCAAGGTCAGAAAATGAGGTTAACATCTTTTGTTTACTTGTAGAGTGAAAATTTCTAGAAAAATTTCCCAATGAATTAATTTTTAATCCAAAATGTCAAACTAGAATCTGACAAAAATAAATAAATTATTTAAATCAAATATACGTAACACCTTCCCCCATAAAATAAAAAGAAAGGTTTATATAATAAAACCTTCTTGTTATCACAAACCAATTTACACCTGAAGTTAAAAGAACTCATATATATATAATATATTGTTATACACTGGAAAGAGCGTCTGCTATTAAATTATCTTACTTGTCCATGTCCCACAAACATCACACTTGCACAACAGAACTCACTTTTAGATAAATTAACTGTCAAACATGCATCAGTGAGTCTGTCAAAGAATTTTCGAATTGTTGCTAGATGTTCTATCCAGGTGTCGTTGTGATGATGACGTCATCTATATAGGCATCACAATTTTCTAGACCAGAGGTGATCATATTCATGAGACGTTGAAATGTACTTGGTGACCCTTTCATCCCGAAAGGCATTACTTTATATTGGTAGAGTCCATCTGGAGTCACAAATGCCGAGATTTCCTTTGCTCTTTCCGTTAGTGGAATCTGACAAAATCCTTTCAGAAAGTCAAATTTGGTGACATACTTGGCATTCACAATTTTATCAATACAATCTTCAGTTCTTGGTAATGGGAATGAATCTGTTATTGTCACACTGTTCACCTTCCTATAATCAGTGCACATACGGAAAGTTTTATCTGGTTTTGGAATAAGTATGCATGGTGAACTCCAATCACTTTTACTGGGCTAGAAAAAATCATTCTCCAGCAAATATTGAATTTCCTTTTTTAAGTATTCCTGTTTGAGTGGATTCATCCTGTATGGGCGTTGTTTAACAGGTTTGGAATTTTCAATTTCAACGTCATGAAAAATTTTGTTTGTGCTTGTAGGAATATCTGGAAATAAGTGCATCATATTCAAATAATAACTGTTTCAGTTCATTTCTTTCTTGCACTTGCAAATGTGAAAGTTTCTGGTCTAGATTTTCATAATTTCTTAATTACAAAGATTCGTCATTTCAATATCAGTCATCATTTCAATATCAGTAGAATCTAATGATATTCCTTCACTGAGTGGGACAGGTACAACTAAATTAATTACATGTTTAACATGGCTATCTCTTTCCATATACTCTTTTAGCATGTTTATATATATGGCAGAGTTGTTTTTGTTTACGCCTCCCAGGAATATTTATGATGTAATTTAAGTTATTAATTCTCTTGTCAACTATGTAGGGACCATAATATTTGGCCTAAAGAGGATTTTGTGGCATTGGTAAGAGAGCAAGGACTCTATCACCAGGCTGAAAACTCCTTTCTTTCGACCTTTTATCATATCTTGATTTCATTTTAGATTGAGCAGAGTGCAGGTTTGCTCTTGCGACCTCACAAGCCTTTGCCAACTTGTATCTAAACTCAGAAACATAATCAAGAAGATTGATCTGAGTATCTTCATTAGAAAGAAGTTTCTCTTTCAATAACTTCAATTGTTGTGCGCACAGTGTGTCCAAAAACCAGTTCAAAGGGACTGAAGCCTAAATATTCTTGAACATGATTCTCTAACAGCAAACAACAGTAAATAAATGTCTTCATCCCAATCTTTATTCCTATTAAACAATATTTCAAAGTCTGATGGAATCTTTCTAATGCCCCTTGGCTCTCAGGATGATAGGCAGAAGATTTGAATTGCTGAATGCCTATTTCATACATAACTTGCTGGAAAATTCCAGACATGAAGTTTGAACCTTGATCAGACTGAACAGATTTGGGAAGGCCATACTGAGTTAAAAACTTTATCAAAGCTTTTACTATTGTTTTAGATTTTATATTCCTTAACGGAATTGCTTCCGGAAACCTTGTTGACGCACACATAATGGTCAACAGGTATTGGTTACCTGACTTGGTCTTGGGTAAGGGACCTACACAATCTACCATAATTCTACTAAATGGTTCGTCAAAGGCAGGAATAGATTGTAGATGAGCCTTAGGTATCTTCTGATTGGGTTTAAATACCATTTGACAAGTATGACAAGATCTACAGTATTTGACACCATCACTTTTGATTTTCGGCCAATAGAAGTGAGTCAAGATCTTGTGATAAGTTTTATTAATCCCTAAATGACCAGCCAAAGGAGTTTCATGGGCCAGATTAAGTATTTTCTGTCTGTAAGGTTTTGGAACTACTATTTGATAGTTCACTGACCATTCATCACCAGGCAGGTACTTAGGGAGCTCTGCATTTTCTCATAAGAATTCCATTTCTACTGAAATAACAGACAGGAACTTCAGTGGTTCAGTCTCGCTTTTAGCCCTTTGAAACAAACAGGAGATCTCAGGATCTTTTTCCTGTTCGACGACAAGTGACTGTCGTTTATCACCCTGATTAGAATAAAGAGAATGAGTTGTTAAAAGAGGATCACTATGATCAATAACTTCTGATTGATCCAAACAAGAAGTTAAAAGGACCTCATCAAAAGCCTGACCTATACACGTGTCAGCTAAAGGAATACTTTCTTCAACAACATCATTCTCAAGAGCTATTTTGCCATAGCTCTGGTAACTACACAAACTTGAAATAAATCAGGAAATTCTTTTTCAATTGGATCAACTTTCTGAACCAAATTAGATTTGTCAGTTACAAGTGGATTAACCACAACCTTGTCTCCAGCTAAGTCGTTGCCTAGAAATAAATGAATGCCCTTTACGGGTAAAACCGAGACTGTTCCGATTGTCACAGGTCCTGACACTAAGTCTGATGACAAATTTACACAATGGAGATGAACATTAACAAAGCCGCACTCTACTCCCTGAATAAGAACACTTTCATTAGAAGAAGACTTCTTAGAAAAAGGCAAAGTACCTGATAATAAAAGACTCTGAGAAGCTCCTGTGTCCCTTAAAATTTTAATAATGGTGGGATTGGCTGAATCACCCAAGAGTGATATAGAACCCTTTGATATGAATGGTTCATAATTCTCCATAATAAAATCAGACTGGGATTTATTAGACCCAGCAAATGTATTTATTTCAATACATGACCGTGACCTTGACCTCTTAGAAATAAGAGCATTTGGAACAGGTCTGTCTTGATTCTGATGCCTATTTTTCAATTTGTAGCAATCAGAAATAACGTGTCCTTTTTCCTTGCAATAGGTACACGTCGGAAGAGACAAGGATCTAGAGTCAAGCTTCTCTGAAGTTTGATTTTTGAACGTTGTGCTAGTTTGAGTTTTAGAAGGGCTTGTATTAGGCTGAAATACTTTTCTGCCAGAAGACTGTTGAGTAGAAGTCTTGTTAACAAAAGGAACTTTATGTGTCAAAGAATATTCGTCAGCAGCTCGAGCAGCATTCTCCAAGGTTTTAATCTAATGCTCATCAAGATAAGACTTAATATCACTATGGACACATTTTTAAAACTCTTCAATTAATATCGTTTGCTTGAGATTTTGATTATCTTGTTCTACTTTCTTGGCTAAGCACCATCTATCAAACAACTGCTCTTTTTCTCTAGCAAATTCGACATGAGTTTGTCCAGCTTCTTTTCTGTAATTTCTGAACTTTTGCCGATAAGCTTCAGGGACTAACTCATAACCCCTTAGAATGTATTCTTTAACCACATCATAGTCACCACTGAACGGACAGTGAAGTGTAAATCTCACTAGCCTTACCAGTAAGTACACATTGTAATAACTGAGTCCAATTCTCTCTTGGCCACTTTAAATTTTCTGCAACTTTTTCAAAAAGAATAAAATATTTGTCTACTTCTTTTTCTCTGAAAGGGGAAACTAATCTAATATTTCTTGCTAAATCAAAATTTAAATTTGGATTTGAAGTATGAATGTGATTTTCACTTGCCAACTCTATTTCTTTCAAATTATCAAATTCATTTTAATTTCTCTCTCTCTCTCTCTCTCTCTCTCTCTCTCTCTCTCTCTCTCTCTCTCTCTCTCAATCCGCATCTGCTCTTTTTGTAATTCAATTTGCCTTTCTTTCTCCTCTCTCTCTCTCTCTCTTTCTTTCTCTCTCTCTCTCTCTCTCTCTCTCTCTCTCTCTCTCTCTCTCTCTCTCTCTCTCTCTCTCTCTCTCTCTCAATTCCGCATCCAATGTTGTGTATTATCAATCTTTTATGTCTCTGCTGAAATATATCATCTGAAAATGATGTTACATTTGTTGCAATCAAAACTCTGCGAGATAGAGATGCAATGTAAGAATCAGCAAGTTCTTCGATTTGCTGTTGTTGCTGATGCTGCTGATCAACTAGCCGATCTGATGATCTACTCAACTTTGAAAACAAACATGACATTGAATATTTAGACCCTGAAGCGTTGCAAGCTCAGATTTTAATGTTGGTTGAAGTAAATGAAACAGATTTGTAGATGTGAAATTTGTTAATCAAGTTAACTCAAATATCCAACTCTTCGCAAATCCATCAAATGCCGTTGCAATATTTTGGGCTGATATTTTGTCACGAACGAACATTTTTTTTCTGATATCTGCAAGTTTCATCATACAGTAATGTGTTTTATATTTCTCTAATAGTGCGATACGAAATTGTTAGAGATTTGAAAAATGTATATAATATATGATGGCAAATTTATAACAACGTCCTATCATAGTAAGCGGTCTCGCAAAGTGTCAGGAAATATACTGGTGTCATCTAAACAATAACCTGTTTGCCAGTAATGAACATGGATATATTACTAGTCCTAAAACTAAAGCTTCGTTCGGTAATATAACAGCAGAAGTTTATAAAATTAAAGTCCAGCGATGATGCAAAGTGCCACGGAATTGTATAAACCTTTTATGTATTAAATACATATACCAAGTTTCGTTGTTGTGTACAACGATAACCGAGTGTGCTTAATGTGAATTGTGTTGTATTTCGAAATAGTGAGCTCTTCGGTCCATCCTATGCCGCACGTGAGAAGTGCTTTAGAACAGAAGAACCGAATGCCTTTGTTAGGATTGGTTTTTTAGTAAAATTAATAAGATTGCAATTTTCCCTTATACTTTGAAGCTAGCGGCATGTTCGTTTCTTCATTCCAGGTAAACAAACTGTATATGTCGTAACTTCTTTTAGGAATAATTACCTTTAATGTTTGAGATTTTAATTGTAAAATTGTTTGTTTGCAACATTGCTACTGAATTCTTTTATTTATAATATATTGTAATAGAATGTTTTATGTTCATATTTAATTATATTTATGTAAGTTTTATGGTAAAAGTTGAATTCGCTACCAACTTCTTGTTTAGATTTAATGTTGAAATAAAGTATTATTTAAGCAAGAAAGCGGAATATCTAGCAACATATTCTAAATCAATATTCTATTTTAAAATTAGTAAAATGCGTTTCCTTAAATTAATTGTTGCATTAATTACACTTATTACATTTTATACTTTTGGCTATCTTGAAATTGATCGAGAATTAACTATTTGTATAATATTCTAAAATGAACGAATGAAGTTGGAAAGCTTAATAAGGAAAATATAATATGTATTTCATGAATTTTGATTATAACGTTTGTAGATGTGCTTCTAGACAGCAGTAATATATATATATATATATATATATATATATATATATATATATATATATATATATATATATATATATATATATATATATATATATATATATATATATATATATATATATATATATATATATAATATATATCTGTGTGTGTGTGTGTGTGTGTGTTGATTATTTAAATAAAGTCCCTTATACTTTGAAGCTAGCGGCATGTTCGTTTCTTCATTCCAGATGTAGCTGTCTTATCATTGCGGCGACACTCTTTTAAGAGAACTTGAACTCTTTCTTCTCTCTCTCTCTCTCTCTCTCTCTCTCTCTCTCTCTCTCTCTCTCTCTCTCTCTCTCTCTCTCTCTCTCTCTCTCTCTCTCCATGGATATTGACACTCTTTAACTTACGAGTAATTCCTTCTCATAGCAAGAAATGAGAAGAAGGCTATGAAAAGCTAATCACAACCCACATAACAGAATCTCATTCATAACACCTTCAGTGCACAGACAATATTTGTGTATAAATACCTCACCGTAGGTAATGCTCTTTACATTACGGATAACCTTGTCTGTCAGCGGTCTACTATAAGAACTGTGCAAGATGTGCAATCTTCAGCTGCGGAGGTATGTAAGTTTATTAGTGTCTTGTATATTAGATATAACTATTATACTACCACGTCTAGTTTTGTATGTTTGATATGTACATTTTGGTTTACGCAGTATTAATTTCTATTCATGTTGGCGACTTAGCAAGGGATTTAAATTTGTAGTATAACGCTACATATTTGCATATGTATCTCTTTACATATAATCTTGTAGCCGTGGACTAATTTTGGGG
This sequence comes from Unio pictorum, assembly GCA_030141615.1. Taxonomy (NCBI): domain Eukaryota; kingdom Metazoa; phylum Mollusca; class Bivalvia; order Unionida; family Unionidae; genus Unio; species Unio pictorum. The sequence goes on along the minus strand of JARLTB010000157.1, from coordinate 3,339,725 downwards.
TTCGCTAAACCCATTGTATATTTCGGGACAGTAAAGATAATTTGTATACCTTTCCCTTTTTGTTTGCATATTTCACTATCTGAATAAATTCATTTTACCACTTAAGTAACATTCTACATTGTTTACTAGGTGAGTAAACTATATTAATATTTTAATTGTGTAATTACTGTGAATCCTTCGCCCCACATCTTTGTATTTTGTAATGTAATTTATTTGTGTTTTTCATTATTAAGAATGTGCGTTCTTATGTTAATCCAATATTCATAACTAATTGTTAATTCAAGTCATTCATTATTACACATTGTATTTATATCATCATCAAAAGTGTTCTCCTGTGCATCCGGAAATCCCATCCAGTTATCTTGTTACACAAAGCATCATTATTATGTTCTTGCACGACTTTTATCTGGACATTGTTATGTGATGATATTCGAGATGGAATGCAAGTTGTTCATGCAATTATCAAGTCACCAACAATAACATTGCACATTTGTCTTTGAGAGAGACGTTTAAACAACATCCGATGTACGATTTGTATGAGGATAAAAGAGAAAGTGCTGTCAAACACATCCGAACAAGAAAACATACTGGTGTTGTTAATAAAGATGGTTATTTTCGGATGATGATACGAGGAGCTAATACTAAACAAATTTTATATAAATCACACAGATCAATGTTGTATTTTTTCATTCTTTGATACCTGGTGGCTTAGTTATAGATCTTAAAACGGAATTAAAAACGAAAATCGTCTTGAAATTCTTGATGTTGTATCACAGCAGGAAAATACAAGAAGCTGCAGAGTGCAGAGGGGGGGGGGGGGTGCTAATTTCAAACATCCTGCTAGATATGTTATAACAACAAAATATATACCATGAGAAGAAACACTATTTCATTCGATCTTCTTTCGCTACGAATCACGAACCTGTATTACGCGTTCTATTCCAAGCAGCAAAATGGATGTTGGTCAAGCAGAAGTTAACATATTTGTTTGGAGTTTCTATTTCGTATTCAGTCCACATGTTCCATATTTCAGCTTGTAATCTTGTTCAATATTGCTGATCACAAAAATATTATTGTTCTCGTTTTACTTAGAAGCAGGCCATCGCATTAACATCACCACAAAACATGTTCAGCATAACCTTTTCAAGTTGTTATATGTTTGCAACATTTGCTCGAGTCCCCTTTTATTCATCTATTTAACACAAAATTAAACTTAAATGAGCACAGTTCAATCTTTCGAATATCCCTAAGATGAGGCAGCAGTGGGCTCATTTCATGACAGTGTTTCTGTCATATCTGGCAAAAATCTTTACTTTTTATCTTTCTCGAGCTCTGATAATTCGACATTTCGCTACAATATTTAACCAACCTTGTATTACCACGTTTTGTATCACTGGTTGGATAACAAATATAGTATTGTGTTGTTTGTTGAAGATCCTGTTTTAGAAACTTCCTATGACATTTTCATTTACAAGATCTTTTAGCCTGTATGGACAGGTATTGTAATTAAAATCATGTAAACAACAAATAATTCTTCCGACTAGTTCATGGTAAAGTATTTTTCAAATGTTTTTGTTAATAAAATTCTAACACAATCAACAACGTTAAACTTGGTATGAGATGTATGCTCTCGCTTGCAAGAATATGATTTGTTATAGCACATTTTGGTGATATGCTTGTTGTACTGTATTTAGTGTTATTTTATTATTGCTGACAAATCATCAGTATATATGTTGATGTTTTTGATGATATCTGGTAGTCTGAGGATGCTTTATCGCAATGCTTGCTGACTGATGATATATGGCAGTATGAGGTTTCTTCATCTCATTCCTTACAGACTGATGATATCTGACCGCTTGAGCTTTCGTAATGTTAATGCTTACAGACTGATGATATCTGGAAGCATGAGGTTTCTTTATCTCAATACTTTATATTGGCGCTTACGGTTTAAGTTATAATCTTCAGCTTCTTTAACATCGCTTACATAACATCAACTACGTACTCAATGACGTATTGGATACATGTATATGGGGGAGACAAAAGAACATGGAGGAAACCAAAATGTAATGGTCCACCATCCGGACATACTGGAGCCTCGGCTAAAACACTAACCCCAGACAAGGGCTACCGAAAGGTGAAATCTAGCGAACCCAGCAAAATGATGGACATTGTACAAATTAATATTGAAATATGCCAATTTAAAATGCTTTAGTGGAAATGGTTTTCAAATGAAGACCATTTAGATATGTTCAATGTTTTAGACAAGTTAGTTGACCACATGACCACATACCCTAGAAACGTGACAGCATGTATTCGCGACGACCACTCCCCAACGGGTTAGAAATATTGCATACGATCATGACAGTTGATCTCCCTTCAAGCTATTGATACTTTTGTGTTTAGGAAACATCTACATATTCAATATTCCTCATAACATTATATTTCTCAACGTAAATGTTCCGCACTGAAAGTGAAGATCGATTTAAATTTCCTGTAATATCAGAGAGAGAGAGAGAGAGAGAGAGAGAGAGAGAGAGAGAGATCCTGGCAAAAAATGATGTCCTTTTTTTCAAGAGGAAAAACTTAACTGAATAAACGTTTACATAATTTGAATTTGTTTATATTTGTATTATGTACATTACACAAGTACAAACAATTTAGTGGTCGGACCAGATTTATTCCAAGCGAGTGGATCAAATAGACAAGTTCGATTTTTAATAGCTACACGTTTATTATTCTTTATGACTTTATAACCTCTCCATGTTTCAGGAATCTTCTAAACTTATATAAATGTATTCTTTCGATCAATGTGCTGTTTTAGGTAAACAGGCCGTTGTTTATGTACGTATATGTATATTCCATGAAATTGTAAACAAGTTTAGGTCTTGAACTTAATTTTTAAAAAAACATCTTGTTTACCACGTATAACAAAATCAAGGTAGACAGAGCATGAAAAGCATGAAAATAGATAGGAAAACACTCTACTCCCTAGCATGGAAATAAGTCAAGAAAAACATATAAATTAAAGATACAAAACAATATATATATATATATATATATATATATATATATATATATATATATATATATATATATATATATATATATATATATATATATATATATATATATATATATATATATATATATATATATATATATATATATATATTGTAATAAATTTGGAGTATGTGTATTTGACAGCATCCCGTTTTTAATTTGTGCGAGTATTTGGTCTTCGGTGCCATGGAAACATTACTAGCCCGAAATAGTTAGCCAGTTAGTAGGAGCAAACATCACAGAGCCGAGTGTTAGTGAATTTGAACCATGCTGGGGTCGTTAGTAGTGAATTTGGGTACAAGCCGAATGACTGTCCCTGGCATGGAGTAACATAGTCCATATTAAAATTCCGCGGTGTATAAAAGTGATGTGATTGAAATGGCAGTATTTATGGGGGGAATATAATGGAATCAATAAGTTGGAACTTGGTAGGTACCGTTTATGTGTCCATAGTGGAAAATGGGCGTATGTATATGAGCGTGATACGCCGGAAATTCTGTGGATTGACTGGCCTAGGGTCGCGCAGTTAAATATTTCCCAGTTAGTAAGGGAATACTAGTGGAATTTCTATGGCATGACGGGCTTGAGGTACGGAAATAGGATGATAAAGAAGAAAACCATGCTAAGGTGCGGTTAATGGACTCTTGGGCAAGTTGTCTCCTCTGGGTCGCCAATTGATTAGAGCAAAGATTATTAATTATAGCAGACACGTCTTTCTTTCCATTTTACAACTCAAGTTGTATGGAAGTCTTTGGAAATTTGGGGAAAACATATGACTTCCAGCGTGACTCGCGCCAGGGTTTTGACACCGCTCGGTCAAGTGAATACCCCTGTGCGTGTAACAATATATATATATATATATATATATATATATATATATATATATATATATATATATATATATATATATATATATATATATATATATATATATATATATATATATATATATATATATATAAACAATCATCATCAACATACAACATTTACATCTCCCGTTGATTGAGAAGCTTCATATTTTACTGTTACCAACATCTTACCATTTTACTTTGAATCATTTGGGTTTTTTTTATATCGCTGGTCGATATTAAACATTTTAGTATTTTTCAACATGTATACATTGGACCTATTGTATGGCGCTTAATAGCCTAAAGTGTTGGTGCGCCGTTAAAAATCAATCAATCAATCAATCAAACAATCATCATCATCGTCATCGCAGTAATTTTGGTCTGTATTGCCAGATCACATCGAGTTGTCAAGCATCAGATAATCCGGATAAGAATATGAGTTACGTGTCAATTTTTAGAGAAATTAATAAAATCTCAAAACGAAACTGAAAACGAAATTGCTTAACATTTCAACCGTTATGATAGGAACTTCATGTTAAGTCATAAATCGAATTTCATATTTTGTTGACAGCTGATATGCGCATGAATATCAATTTTATAAACAGCCACTCATTTTCACCACTGTCACATTTAGAATATAGGTTATTCGACACATGGAAGTAGAAGACCCATACATGTGATTTACAGATTTTTAAACAAATTCTGCTTCATGGAATATTTCATAAGCTGAGTAACTAGGAAAGTTTCTCTATCCGATGCCCGGATGAGAGCATATGAACTGTTTCTGGCCGGATATTGCGAGAGGCTCCGATCGGGACTATGCATGGGAATGACAGCAGTACTTTGACAGTTAGTTATAGAGGGATTGAATAAATTGTTGCATAGGTGTAGTTAGTCACACTTGTTCAGTTAGAACAAGGAAACCTTGAGGAAAAAGTAATAGTATGGCGATATGGGATCAGAAAACGCTCGTGTCTTATTTTCTTTTTTGGGATTTTACGGTAAAATTCTGACTCGTTTGGGTAGCAAACACATAGGTATATAATACGGATAGTTACAAATTATATAGCTCACGCAGAGCGGAAAGTGACACCCTGGATTCTACATGAAGATGCGTCATACTATAGTCTAAAAGTAGTATTACCTATATGTCTCTCTCTAAATATGTTAATACTAGAGGGACAAAAATTCTTCCCCATCATGAAAGGTTAATAGCGTTATTTAACCTTGTTTACTAGATAAGAAAAATTGGAAACTGCTTGATCTTAAAGCAGACGCTAAGATATAGTACAAGGTTTACTTTATCCCTTTGCTGAATATATCGAATTTCAGTGAAAACTAATAAATCATAACCTGTTTACAGGAAATTAAAATGGAAGAGATGAAGTGGATATTGATGTTAGTAATGGTGTTATGCGACACTTGCTGAGAATAATTCTCTATCAAATTTCCTTTTGGAGGAAATTATCACATATGGTTTAAGTAACCACTAATCCTGTACGATTTTCTTTTCTTCGGAAAATATGTCTTACAACAACGTAGGGAATCATTGATGAGTTAATTACAAAGACCCATATTTGACTAGAACAAGGACGGCATTGAATATTTTACTTCTGATACACGGAAGAATTTAACGAACGAATCAAGGATGGGCTGTAGCTATTACGTGAAGGCTGGCTTGAGAAACTAAACGGTAAACCACTAGATACAGCGCACGCGCTAGTGAAATAAGTGTTGTACCGAACCTTATGTTTTATCCGAATCCGTACAATGATGAATCGTTGCTGGTCATTCGGGAAATAATTCCATTTTTAGGTTTCTACAGGGAAATATACACATATTTCTCATCATGCTTTAAAATGTGAGGCACAAGAAGTGAGATATATTTTTACCTTTTCCAGAAGCTGCGATTGCGTCACCACCAGCTATGTTTGTTTATTCGAACATGCGCTCTCGACACGATAGCTATGACCTAGGGCGTTGCAACCGCACAAACAATCTGCGTTCGAAGGGAAGTGTGGTGTGCAGAAGTAAAGTTAGAAATTTTATTTTGCACATTTACTTGCATGCCAAATTATAGATATATAGTCAAACGTGTTTCGTGTGATAAATTTTATGGTTTTCACTTTGATGTTTTGGAGAGTCATGAAAGAGAAACATCTTTAGATTTAGAAAATGTATATTTTATAATCTATTTATTTTAAGTCCATTCAATAATGGTCATATGTGAACCTTGAAAAAAGTAATTTCATCCTGTTAACACATGAAAATGGTATGGAAATTTATCTTTAGGAAAGCGTGGGAACAATATGTATCCCCAACGTTCTTCTTTTCAGATTTTGAGTTTTCCAGCTTTTTCAAATCTAGTTAAAGAACAAATAATTTATCTTCAGAAAAAATACAGAAATGTGCTATTTGAATAAAATAATATCAACCCACCGTTTTATTACGTTTTAAAGTATGTTGTGTGTATGCCTTCCGATTCAGTGTTTACTTAGTTGCTTTGCACGGCACGTAAGTTTATTTATACAATTTATTTAAAGTAGTTCTCCATAAAGTTTATACAGAAATGAACGCAACTGGGTATGATAGCATGCGTATGTTCTGAACAATGGAAATGATCCTTACATTGATTAATAGATGCAACTGCAACTATGACACAATATCACATGACACAGGAACCCACCTGCACTACGCTGGGTATGAGATGACCAAGGCTCGTACACTGAGCAACCAAACCGAAAGTTAAAGATGCGAGTAACCCTATAAACAAAATAGGGAGACCAAAAGATTACACAAAAACTAGTCCTAGAGTATTCCCGGAGTAAGCAAACAAAAAGAACGCATCTTTAAAGGATGGAAGCACCACCAGGAACGAGCAGGTAAATCCCAACCTATTCAGGAACCCACCTGCACTACCGTGAATATGGAATGACACTGAGCAATCAGACCGAAAAATAAAGACGCGAGTAACCGTAAAAACAAACTAGGGACCCAGGAAATGTTGCTCAGAGCCCTTTGAGTAATCAAAACACTCCGGGAATAATAACAAGTCAACAAAATAGAGGAAAGATAAAGTAATAGAGGTTTAAAAATCACAACGAACAGATATTGACGACAATTAAGGAATAAAAAAACACCAGGTAAAAAGCAGAAAATAAACAAACAAATAACAACACATAGGTTAAACAACAGCCTCATAAAAAAAGTACAGGAACCTACCCTCACTCCGCTTACTTGCTATAACTTCTATTTCAATACAACCTCATTGACAGCACCTAATAAGTACTAATACATAACAAATTCAAAAGTCAGAAAGCCAAAAAATTAAATATAAGCAGATTTATCAGGCCCAGTAGCACGAGGCTGCACACTAAATAACGGAATAAGACCTAGGACCCAAAATAATGAATATAAGGTGGTAAGTAAACACAATCAGACACAGCGGCAAAATGCTGCAACCAATAAAAAAAAAAGTAGACAATAGACAACCAAAGTTAAAAAATATAAGGTGATCTTCAACCCAGACCATCAGGACCGGCGGGGCAATAACCGCAAAACAAAAACTTAGCTGTCGTATGGGGCTGTATACTCTATTAACTCAAAACAGCACAGAGTTCATCTAATTTATTAGTGAAAAAAGTTTGGATAAAGGGACATCACCGCTGGACCACAACCGGAAAACACCAGGAGGGGAAAAACATCAAGGAATCCAGGACAAAGAAAATGATGGGTAATACGAGGGAACAATCATATGCTGGGACACCAGGAGAAAAAGATCACAAGCAGCAGGAAGGGTGAGCTTCACTTTTCCCTCCCCATTTTGCAACTTTTAGTCTCCATTCATCAATCTGAGACTTAACAAAAAATCGCTAACTCGTATTTTGGCAATCTGAGACTTAGTGATTTTTGCCTCTGACCAATTAAGAATATATTCTGCAGGAAGGGTGAGCTTCACTTTTCCCTCCCCATTTTGCAACTTTTAGTCTCCATTCATCAATCTGAGACTTAACAAAAAATCGCTAACTTAAATTTTGGCAATCTGAGACTTAGTGATTTTTCCACCTCCACAAATCTGCGACTTAGTGATTTTTGCCTCCGACCAATTAAGAATATATTCGATCAAGTCCGATCCGAGTATATACTTAAGGTTACTCAAACATTTTCGTATTTTTTTAAAAGTATTTTATGTTTTTGTTATATAGGTATGCCAATAAAATCGACTCCATTATCCGAAAAAGACATCGAAGATATTATCGCGATGAAAGGTAAAATTCCCATATCGGAAATTAAGGCAAAATATCATATCGGGTTGCAACGAGTATACTCGATTTGGGGTGGTCCGATAAATAAACCAGTAAACAATAAAATATTAAATCGTATGTTTGATATTATCGAAAACTCTCAGGCGTACACGAGAGAGCAAAAAAAATTCCAGAGATAATTTTTCACGGAGGAGGAAATGAAAATTTACCGTGTCAAAAATGTATAGATACTGAGGCAAAAGAACAGTCTTATCAACAACATATAGACTCGTTAGTAAAGAAACATCAACAGTATACAGATTCGTTAGTAAATAAAGATCACCAACAACAACAATATATTAATTCAATACTTATACAAAATCGTAGTTTATCCTCAAGTTTAAGTTTATTACAAAACAAAAATTATGATTTGTCTGAGCAGTTACAAGAACTTAAAAAATCAGGTGGTGGAGATATTATATCTGACGAGATTAATTCATTAAAATCTCAAAATCAAGAACAATATGACGAGATTAATTCATTAAAATCTCAAAATCAAGAACAATCCGATGAGATTAATTCATTAAAATTGGAAATGGAAAATTCTTATGTTCCTGTTGCCGAGTTTAATAAGGTTCTCGAGTTAAATCGTGGACAGGTTAATACAATTAAAAAATTAAAATCTCAAAATCAGGAATGTGTTAATAAAATTAATTCGCTAAATTCAAATACTTCCATTAACATTGGAAATGCAAGCATTTCTAAGTTAACCGATAAGATTTTAAAACTTGAGGAGGAATTACGGGATACTAAAAGGGATCTCGGAAATGAAGAGGATGAAAAACTTATTCTTAAAAAGGAAAATATAGAATTAAATAAAAAACTAAAAGAGTTTACTAGATATTCTAATTGGTAGATTTTTTGATAAAAATCTTTAAGATCTCACAAATAGATTAATAACTAACTCTTCACCGCGTAGATCTATCAAATTATTTGCTTGATCGGTAAGTTTAAAATTAATTCTAGTTAGTAAATTATTATGTGTTCGCATATAAACAGGATTAGTTGGATCTTCTATTAACAAGTAACCAGGAGAAACTGATGGGGCAAAGGAATATAAAATATATCCTTGTTGAGCTTGATTTGATCTTGTTAAATCAATTTGATAACTTCCTTCTATGACGTCACACACTAAATTTAGCGAGATTGTTGAAGATATATTTACATTACCAGGTGCAATATGTCTTCCACTCCCTTCTGCTCCGTTATTATGTTTAAGAATTACTTCTAGTTGTTGTTTTTTTGTTGCCCAATTATCATGAATTCTTTTAAATCCATGATTAATGAAAGTTTTCAAACCATCTTTTAAGTTAGTGTTTTTATACGGATTTAATACAAATGTTGGATTTTTAGTTATCATATCTTTATAAACTCTCGCAAACTCTGTTCGTGAATCATCAGTATCTTCTTCAGTTTTAAGTTGTTCAAGTCGTGTATTAAATGTTTCCATATCTTTAATGATTTTATTAACTCGAGATATTGCTTTAATAAAATCAGATTTAGTTAGTTTAGAACTGTCGATGATCCCGATTCTATGAATGGAATAATAATTCCACATAACATTAAAATTATTTTGTATAGTGTCTAGAACTCCTCTAATTATAATAACCCCGTCTTTATTTTTAACGCTTGATGGTTTAATTGTCACAGATTTTATCATATCAGAAAATTTTTGATAAGGTGGAATATTATATGAAATGGATTTACCGGATTTATCTATTACCGATGATCCAATTACTGGTGGGTGATCCCTAGGATCATAATCTTCATCTATCTCATCAGTAATGTAATCAGATATTACAGGTTCTGGTATATCAAATTTTTCAACGGGTGATTCATTAGGCCAACCTAACACTGTTCTTATTGAGCTGTTATAGATATCTACAGAGTATCCATCTGCGACTGTAATTGTTGATGATAATGTAGGTTGGTGAACGTCAATAACTATTTTTTTTTCTTCTCCGGTAATAGATTTTATTTTACGTTCAAACTCATCGTTGATATTTTCAATTTCATATGCGCCGGTTGGTAAGTATACAATTTTCCAGTCTGGAGTGCCATCTTCCTTATTTTTGTTTGCAAACACTAGTGAATTATTTGGTTGTTGTTCGCCATATGTTGTCGATCTAATATTAGGCCAGCTATTATATACCCGCAACTTAGCTAGCGCAAGTTCTTTCACCGGAACTGGAGAAGGAAAATTCACACTAAATTCAGGGGTCCTTGATCTTATTGTAATTGTGTCCGTTTTGATGGGAGTAGTGTTTTCTACTATTTGCTGAAGTAATTCTTGTAAAATATTTTTAGAATTCCAATTGTAAAATTCAATCACTAAAATATTTTACATCTTCATCATAAGTTTTAATACTATAATTACCTTCTGTTAGAAAGAATACAGCGTCTTCAGAATCTTGAGGATAATCCGGCCAACCCAATATACTTCTAATACTACTTTGGTAGATGTCAACAACAAGTTCCGGAGCTATTATAAATATATTTCCAGGAGATATTATAATTTTTGGTATAAAATTCTCTAGATCTTCATTCATAACTAGAGATATATTATTATTTAATTGCTTATTAAGTTCTTTCATTGTGTATATACCCGGTGCAATTCCGACGGTATACCACTCGATTGGAGATTTCCAGGAAAAAACGATTGAATTATTTTCTTTGGTTACTAGAATTTTCATTAGAGAGTTTTGGACTGAGGTCATTATGTATATTGTCAGTATTTAATTTCTTCATCGCAGAATTATAACGCTCGGTAATATGCGAAAATTCATTCTCAGTTATCTCATTATCGGTTATTGCTTTAGAAAGCAATGCTGTTATTTCCGTGTATGTCGCCGTTGCTGTATTAAGCTTTAATGTGTAATCATGTAACTTACTCGAAGAACACGATGAAAGTTTCTTTGACACTCCAGTGAAAACCCCAACTAATGTTGTAACAGCAGAAATCACGATAGGAATTACAACAGGAGCTGTCATAGTGACTGAAGATAATACTATTCCAGTTCCTACAACTATTCCAGATACTGTGTAAACTGTTATATCTATCGCAGTTATTCTTCGGTGATATTTTTTCTTTTTGACGGTATAAGTATTAATGAGATCCTGTAATTGTTGTTGATATTTCGATATGGTATCATAACGATACTGGGATGGTGAAACATTAAAATCACCTTGTGATTTTTGTGGTTTTATTAGCATTATTGTAGAATCTTTTTAGATTTTTAATTTAAATAATCTCTGGTGTTAGAAATTCTACAATCCATGGTATTGATGTTCTAATTACATTTGGATCGACGGGAAATAAAATTATACGGTAGTCGTCATTTACAAAATTGGCATTCATCAATAGCGTATTTACATTTGACTGATACGGAGTTCCAACTCCCATTAACACTCCTCCTACGTTTGGAGCCAGAAAATTAAATTGATACGTGGAAAATAGAGTCATTCGATAAATACCGGTTACGTTAATTGGAAAATTTATATTAGTATTAGTATCCTGAATATATTCAAGTTTTCCTTTAGCAACAATATATGTGAGATTTTTAAAATTAGCCGTATCATGGGGTATTTTTATTTTATCGAGTCTGGGAGCTATTTTTGGAAAGTCTTCTTTGACCGCGTCGGTGATTATTTTAAGATCGTTGACAATGAGAGAATTATCCTCAATTGATTTTTTATTAATCGCGATTGATTCACTGATTGTTTGAGGGATAGCCCAAACTCCTAGCTGGTTGTAAATAGCAGTTATATCATCAGTAGATTTTTGTATCTCGGTTGTAATATTAGTGATTGTTGTTGTAATCTCATCTGGTTTAACATTTTTCTTACCAAAGAATTTCTCAATTGCATTATTAATAAATAAAATTGAATCTGAAAATGATTTCTCAGATACACCCTCACCGCGGTCAACACCTAACCGTTTAATCGTTGCGGTTATATCATCAGTAGATTTTTGTAGCTTGGTTGTAATACGAGTGAGTGATGTTGTAATATCATCTGGTTTAACATTTTTCTTACCAAAGAATTTCTCAATTGCATTATCAGTGACATTAAAGTTTCTTCGTAGCATAAGAAAATTAGCGACGTGAGCATCATATTCAGCCCGTAATCGCGCTAAATTATCTATTGCGGCCTTTACATACGCGATTTGTACATCTAATGTGTCTCGTGGAACACAAAATAATTTATTTAAATCGGTATTGATAGATGTTATTTGATTATTAATTTGGTTTATTTCACTAAATTTATCTGTTATTGTTGTAAGGGTTTCACCTGCTGCGAGCTTACCTTTTTGGAATACCACAATAGAGTCGTCGGGAGCTGTTGGTTGTTTCGTTAAGATATCATCAAGCGCTAGATTACTAGATTTTAATTTTCCTTGACGATCTTCAAAAACAACTAATTCTTCAGGGTCAATATTTACCAGGTTAAAATTACTAGCGAGTTCATCTTTAATTATTTTTTTTACACTCTCATCAATGGTTTTATCCTCTTTTTTTTCTTTGCGTGATCTTCCCCAAATATCGACAGACATTATATAAATTATCTTTAGAAATCTAAATATAAAATCTTTTTAGATTTTCACCGCTAGTATATTCATTTACGACTATATGTGGTGGTTTCTTCGATGATGAAATTTTAGTTAGCATATTCAATACTTCATTACCACAAATTGGCGGATCAGTTAAAGTTTGTGTCGGTAACGTTGAATACCACACAGGAAATTCCTTGGATTTCGTCTGTAATTTTCTCACATATTTGTAAAACTCAACCGGAGGTGGTAACCCGTATGAGTCAAAATAAATAATTCCTCGTGGATCAATTGCGTATCCAACCCAGTGTGTTCCGGGTCCATCACTGTTATCTAAATTGATAATTCCAGTTTCCGGTGTACTTGGAATATCAGGTAATTGATCTCTCATAAATACACCTCTGAAATTTTTTATCGGAAATTTAGTATGTGCTGATTTTTCAACCTTCGCGATAAGATCAAAATTTGACATCGGTGTAAAAATGCTTGCATTTTGATTCTTCAGATTTTCTACATTGGTCGTCCCAATCGAAGACCTTTTCCGGTTGGTGGTCGTCCTAGTCTTAATCCCTTTCCTCTTTTTTTTTGTCCTACTCCTTGTCCAGTTATCTTTTTTACAGCCATTCCTGCAGCGGTTCCGGCAGCTCCTAGTGCTACAGCCTTTGCGAGTGCTGGTGCGGCTGCTGCAATCAACCCTGGAATCATAGCGAGTAATGGAAATATACCACCAGATTTTATCATATTAGCAACTGCACCCTTGGAAAATTCAAGTTGAACACCTTTCTTGTTCTTAAGTGCGTCATTGAAATGTTTTATTTGGCGATCTGTCAGCGACAATTTATGCGTCCCAGAGGTCATTTGTGCTGGTTTTAACGTTACTGTAGTTCCACATTCTTTTGCAGATTTTGATTTTAATTTCTTTACTTGACCCTCAGTCAGTGATACATTTATAGTGTTATATGGCATTTATTGTAAAACACACTGTAATTTTTAATTGCAAAATTCTTTTAGAATTTTGAATTTTGGATTTTTCACTACAGATTTTCCACTGGTGCATCAACGAGTCTCATTCGTCCACCAGCTCCTTCGAGTAGCATTGATTTATCACTGAGAATTACAGCTACGGCTCTGTAATCAACAGCAGCTGGTGCTATACGAGCTCGGAAATATATGTCAACGAGGGATTGTCTCATCATATCAAGATGTGTCAACGAGAAGTAATAAATCGGATATAAACTCTTAAAATCCAATTGTGATATTTGCAGACCGGTATCAACATTTTGATCACGACTCATAAATGATAACAATCGCTGATAAACTCTAACAACATTATTTTCCTCGTAATTTAGTTGTATATCTTCGGCTGGTTCTTGTTGGCCATTTATTCTCAGTGATACTTCCTTGACTCCTAGTTGATCAAATATCATATGGGAACGTTCTTGACTATTTAATCGATCTCGACGTTGTAGCGCAATAAATATATGACGCGGTGCTGAAACTCCACTTTTAGACGCCAGATGCCACGTAAATGTATCAGCGACATTATCTTCTTTGGCGTCCGTGGACACAGTTAGCCAATTTAGCAGAGTTTTTCCACCTGTTTCCATAAATGATATCAATCTTTGCTCAGCCGCCAACGACGGAGTCATCACAGGCATCCACAACGTCAATTTACTCAAATTAACCTTTCCGGCATCAGCATTGGGATTTGCAGCATCTGCTGGAATCCTCCAAATTGCGGCATTATCATCACCACGTCGTGTCAACGCAATTGTATGTTTTGCTCCGTAAATAACTTTTCTAACATTTCTACAAAATCCAAATATATGATGGAGCGGAATCGCGCAAGAGAATTTTCGTCGTTCCCCCTGTAACATTCCTACACGCGTTGCAAATCCCAGATTGAATCTATTGCTATCAGATTTTACAATATCGAATGCACCCGCTGGTCTGCCTTCGTGATAAGCATCATTTGGTTGTGGATCAGATGCAGTGTTTTGAGGTGTTCTAATTTTAATATACTTATCAGTTTCAGCGTGATCAGAGGTATCTTTCGCGAACATCATTGATGGCCCGGCTGATCTTGTAAAATCATCTGAGTATCTTGCTAGTCCGACTATCGTTGTTGCGATATCAACTTCGTTTTCGATTGACTCAATTTCTTTTCCATCGAGGAGATATCTCGCACTTTCAAATAGCGCCATCACACCGTTATTAACAAATCCAACTTTAACACCAGCTGCGTAAGGTGTATTAGCTGCCACGTTAGTTACAATTTCTCCCTCAATTTCAATAAACGCCTCACAAGGCAAAAAGTATTTACTTGTATCGTGAACTTGAAGTTCAATTCGAGCTCGTACTTTAGGATCTATTGCGTGATAAGCGTAGAATTGATAATTTCCCACCGAATCATTTTTTAACACTGGGGCATCTATGTCAAATGCGGGATCATTTTGTTGTTTAAACATTATATGGAAAGTTAATGAATTTTTAATTGCAAAATTCTTTTAGAATTTTGAATTTTAGATTTTTTATTTATATTATCTCCGCCGCCCAATTTTAAGGCCACTTCCGGAAATTCCATTTCCTGCAATCATATTAGCAATGTTAGGGCTACTCAAAACTTCGGGGTTCACACTGCTAAGATTTTCTAGTCGTTGTTGTACCGCCTTGTTAATTATTTTACTAACTGCTGCTGGCATCACAGTCGTGGATGGCAGAATCACTGGTGATGGTGGTTTTCGTTTCGGCAATAATGAGACTATTTTATTCTTTACAGCGGTAAATGCTTTTCCAGCGAGATCTCCAACAACACCTAATCCTTTATCCTTAATAACTTCAATTGCTTTCATTCCAGCTTGTTTAGCAAGAGGTAAAACTTTTGGTGCAATTCTACCAAATAAGCCCATAATTGTATTTCCTAACCCATCTCCGTAATACGCTCGATACACTGGGTATCTAGAATTTACCACATAAACAGGTGATGGTTTATCGTGATTGTAGTGAATTATCATATTATAAAATTACTAGTGTTTTTAATTGTCGAAATTCTACGAATTTTAATCGCTATGATACCCGTAAAAATTCCGGTTTGGAGAATTTTCAACGAGTTCTTCAATAAGTTCCCGATACGTGTGGATGTCCATGACACGACCCTGAAATAATCGCCGACAGATATCAGCGGCCTCATTTGTAATTTCCGGAGAATTATTTCCAGCTCGTTTTCCACCGATAAGAACCTCTAACCGTGATACATCATTGATGACGCTGTTTGGACAGGGACAATTATTGTGAAATTGCTCTGTAATTTTCCTAGAAATGCTTGCATTTCCATTTCCAATTCCACTACCGGTTGCCTCATTTGATTTAAATAATTTATTGTATTCTTTAGTTAAAGTTTTACTAAGTTTGTCACGATTTCTATTTGCTAAATACACCTTTTTAGACCAAATCTCTCTACTAGTTATTTTATTAAGATATTTTTTATTTAAAAAAACATCTCTATTATCAAATTCATTTTTAACAAAATTAACCAGGTCAATATCATTGTCAATATTTCTGATGGTATTTAACGCGTCTATCTCAAATATTTTTATAGGTGTGAGCTCTACTTTCTCATCGGGTTCAGTAACGTAGGCTTCATTTGGATCAAATTCGATTTGAGGTGTTGGTTGTGGAATAGGTTGTGGTGGAATAGGTCCCTCAAACCCTGTTAACTCATCTAATCGTTGTTGATCTATCATTTTCTTTTGTTCTTTTATTATATCACCAGGAAGAGCTTTTAAAATATTTGTTGTTTGCTGTTGAAGCGCTAGTAGATTTTGGGAAGCCTTCACAGCCGATTCAACCGACTTCTCTACACCACCCGTCGCTGTTATTACAGGCTTAAATAATTGTTCACTTCCGACAGTAAAATCATCTTGAGCTGATTGTCGTTGTTGAAGTTGGCGTCGTACTGAATCTCTAACTGGGATAAATTTCTTAATCGCTGCTAATCTTTCTCTAGCTAGTCTGGTTGTGAGTGATTCGGGGATCATTTATTATAAAAATATTAGTATTTTCAAATTAAAAAATCTAAATAGATTTTGAAAGCTATATTTAAAATTCTTCAGAAAATTTGGCACTGTAATAACAAAATATATTTTTATAAATAATTTTTTTTATTTTATAAATAAAAAATTATTTTATAATTTTTGCCAGATTTTGCTAAATTTTAGCTGTTTTTAGTCATTTTTAGGTGGTTTTTAGTCATTTTTGAGTCGTTTTTGATCAGTTTTTCATCACTAAGTGCTAGAAATCGTAGGGTTAAGTAGTCGATTTTTAATGTTAATTTCCCATATGTTTTTCCACCTAAAACTCATTTTATAAAGTTTTTTGATGATTTTTCACATTTTTTGATGATTTTAGATGAATTTTGATGATTTTAGATAGATTTTACTCACTAGAAACCGTAGGGTAAAGTAGTCGATTTTTAATGTTAATTTCCCATATGTTTTTTCACCTAAAATATATTTTTTTAATTTAAAAATTAAAATTAATTTTATATATATATAATGAACAAAATAATCGTCGACGAAATCGTAACGCAACTTAACCGATTAAATGAAATCCCAGCCATCACTGCAATTGTATCACAAAAAAAAATATTACACTTTAACGCTGATTACCTTGCAGATGAATTCCGTAAGATTGAATCTGCACGGGCCAAGGATTATCCAACATATCGATCGGAGTATCGTGTAGTTAAAACATTAATCAGACAGCGTAATCAGATAATCTATTATCTTAAAAAATCTGATAGTGATAATACGCTAGATGAATTTGTTGCTCTCAGTCAACTTCTTCATCCGTTATTGAAAGCCATTGGAGAAGTATTTGAGGAAGAAAAAAATATAGCTCAGTTTGCTGAGCAATTTGATAATAGCTGTATGTGAAAGATTTTGGAAATTGATTCTGTAAATTATTTTTTTTTTACGCCCACGCGAATGAAATTTTAGCATCAAATCTATCAGAGTATGATGATGTATATATACTATCTGCGCACCGTTGTATAGAAGTGCTATTGATATTGAAATATTTCCCGGCAGAATGTGCTGATTGGAAATCTATAATTTCATCATTGTAAAATGCAGTTACGGGTCTAGGTTTAGTACTTTTCCATCGATTAGGATCACTATTAAGATTATTTTCTCGTGGTGTTACAATCCTTAAGTTATCGATATGATTATTTAATCTATTTCGGTCGATATGATCAATCACACGTCCCTCAGGAATTTCTCCGATAAAAGTCTCAACAATAAATCTGTGAACGGTATAATTTTTTATTTTTCCGTTAATATTTACACTGATACGTAAATAACCAAACTTATCAACAACTCCAATTTTTCTTCTTAATCGCTTATTTCTAATCGTTCCGTCTCGAGAAGCCTCATAATCAACGTAAATCGGATGCGAGCGGTATTCGTTTAGGTTCATTTATTCTATATAGAATTTATTTGTTTAAATGTTATTTCTACACCGGTCTGTTTATAAAATCCTCCGGGGTCTGGATAACCGGGGTTCTGTGATTAACATGAGTGTAGACATCGTAATATCGTTTTAATTCTCTATATTTTTTTCCGCCGTGTTCCAGGCATAATTCTGTTTTACCTCGTACTCCAACACCACACACTATACAAGGCTTTGGTCCTGTACTTCCGCGTCGAATTAATACTTGATGCTGTCCGCAATATTCCTTTTTCGATTTTTTATTACATGTGTCCGTCGAACCGATTAGTAACCACTTACAATTATACATTATATAATTACGCATATTTTTAATTAAATTTTAAACAATTGTTTTAATTATTTTTTTAAATTAGATATTTGCTTTAATATAATGAGTAAAAATTATTTTTCACTCGATGCAAGATCTGGATTATCACTAAGAGGACTTGATAGAGAGCTTAAAAAACTAAGAAAACTCGCCATGAAAGAATTTCGACTTGATGGAGCCTTAAATATGTTTAGTAGTTATAGAGTAAATGATGGAGAAAAACTTTATGACTACCCTATAGATGAAGTTCGCTCGATGAATATAATATCACAACTTGGTAATTACAGATATTATTGCAGAATAAAATGGATAAAATATGAAGAGGGAGAAGGAAATAATCCAGGTAGATGGATTATCCGAGATAATTATCACCCAGTGATGAAGGATGGTAGGAATGTAATATTTTCATCGGATATGAATCCCGGAGCGTTAGTTGGAATTGATAGTAAGTACTATAATAATCGTTACCCGGTGACTGTTGTGATGTACGGGTTATATAAAATTCATACAGATATTGATCACGATAGAATGTATCCGATGAGAACGTCGTCAATCAATTGCGTGGCAGAACGAGTTATGGAACATTTTAAAAATTCTTCACGAGGAAATGGATTAACTAAACAGCGAGAAGAAAAGATAACAACTTGGGGGAAACAGATGATGGAAAAAGGTGGGGCATCAATTAGTGATGTTGCTGAATTACAAAAAGCCCTAAAATATCCAATTATTGTAAAATCATTAACTAGAGAAGTGTTGCAGGATTGTAAATATAAAAAAAATAAATTACCTCCGATTGAAATTATTGATCACAACGGGCATGCCTGGAATTCCGGTATTACAGATTTTCCTCCATCAAAAGTTATAAAATATATAAAAGAATTTAACGGAAATATATTTGATGCAATTGCGGAGATTCATAAAAAAGATCCAACCGGAGTATGGTTATTTAAGAGTGATGAAGATCCTGAAATGGAATTTGATCAATTTGTGAAAACTAACGGAGAATTATACCGAACTGAAGAATTAAATAATCGTATGAGAGATGTTACAAAGAATTTCGTAGAAAACTTTGACGAAAAAATATTATGTAATTCTTTTACAGTATCATCGGTGGCGGCTCATTATGCTCGTGAAAAGAATTCTTGGAGAAAAACCCCGAAGGGATTTCTTGATGATGTAAAATTGAGCCGCGTGGAATACGGACATGGCGGATTGTGGAACACTAAATACGATATTAATAATTTAATTTCCGCCGATATGAGTGCCAGTTATCCTGGAGGGTTTTTAGGGATGGGAGAGTGCGCTGAATATTTTAAACGTTTTGGACACCCAACACATGAAATGACGCGTGTTGCCATAAACGGAGATTTACCTGATTTTGATTTAACTGGATTTGCTAAAGTTATTTCTTTTAAACTCCGCGATGGATTACATCCTTGTAGTTATTGCTGGCTTGGCAAACATATGTCTGAGAAAGCTTGGACGCCTATTGTACTACTGCGATACATGTTAGATAGTGGCATGTTAACGTCGTTGACTGTCGGTGAAGCAATAATAAGTTATAAATCTCAAAAAGATGTTTGGTTACCAACACCAGATTTAGATAGAGAAATTGAAAAGGTAAGAGAGAATTTTCCGGAATACAGCGAAGAACAGATTATGAAAACTGCTAAACAAATATATTGTGATAGAGAAAAATCAGCAAAGGATTTGGGACGAAAAATAATAGGAAAGTTTACTCAAGGAGGAGGATTTAATAATGCTAGAACCTCTTTTAGATTGGTGGTTGATCCGATTGAAGAACAAATTATTATTAAACATCTCACTGACACTGATAGATTTATAACGAGTAGAAAAGCGTTATTATCAAATGGGGAGGAGTATGGAACTGTTATAACTTACATAGATGGGGAGAGTGCTCAATATACAGGATTAAGATCTTCCATGTTAGCGTATACAAGTATTAATTTATTTTCGATGATAAATAGATTTCCAGATATCGCTGTAAGAGTTGCCACGGATTCTATGTATTTTCATAAGAAACATATTAATACTGTTACGCCGTATTTAGGAAATGGTAGTTGGGGAACTTGGAGAATTAAGAAAGAGCGATTACACTGCTATAACTATCATGTAGATGTTGAGATACTTGATAATTACCGCGGAAAGAATCCAGAAAATATTCAAATTGAGTTTTCTAGTGCACCATCGGTGTTTGATCCTATAACGAGATATAAAACAATTTATTTAAATGGTGGTGGAGGTTCCGGAAAAACAGAAAGAGTTATAAAACTATATAATGGCGATTCTAAAATATTAGCGTTAACACCACAACATTCATTAGAAAAATCCCTAAAAGGACGTGGAGTTAATGCTTGTACTTATCACCACTTCTTTAGATGGAATGGTGAGAAAACATGGACCCCAGAAAGAATGGGTAATAAATTTATTCCAAAGGAAATTCTTTGGGATGAAATAGATACAGTACCATTGGAAATATTAAAAAAAATTTTAAGTTGGTTATCCACAAAGAACACTAAAGTGATAATGTGTGGAGATGACGGTCAACCACCACCGTTTTATGGAGAATCACCTCATGAGTGGTTGAAAGAAAATGCAGATCATTACGAGGAAACCACAGAGGATTATAGATCATTAGATGAAGAAATAAAAGATTTAAAACATAGACTTCGTAGACAACCTGATCACGAACAAGGTAGAATTTTTAGAGAAGTTGTCCCCCAAACTCTTGAGGAGGAATTCTGGAAATCCTGGAAACCTACTGATATAGTATTCCCAAGTTTGAAAATAACTCGTGACGATATTCAGCGACGATTATTTGAGATACATAAGGAGAAATTTCCTAATGAAAAAGTTCCATTATGTTATAGACCACATGATACACGAAAACAAAATGTTGATGTTGATATTCCTGGTGGCGGAATTGAAAATTTAGTATTGAATGAAATTATTTATGTTAAAATTGATGTTGTCGAAGACGCATTAAATATCGAAAATTCCCCCTGGATGTTAGGATATGCGGCCACGATACATTCAACACAAGGATTAACTATTGAGGATACAACTATCTGGATCGTAGATAATCGTATCGAGTGGTCAAATTTAATTTATTTGGCGGTATCTAGAGCTAGACGAATAACTCAATTGAGAAGAATTAAAATTGAGGATAACTCAAGTAGTTATGACGTTGATATTTACGTCATTGAGAAGAAATTATCAGTATATCGAAAGTCGGATAAGGAAAAAAATAGAAATTTTAATATTAACTTAAAATTAATATTATCATTGAAAGATCAACAGGATAATCACTGCGCAATTTGTAATTGTTTAATGCGCTGGAGATTTCACCATGGAGATGGTCGCCAATTTACCGTTGACAGAATCAATAATAATTTAGGGCATATTATTGGTAATGTGAGATTAACATGTCTCGCGTGTAATATACGTCACGCTGGTGGAATTGCAAGCAATTCTCATGCTAGCATTTCTAACTAATTTTTCGTGGTTTTATATTTCACTGATGCGGCACTAGCGAGTTTTTTAATTGCTGCGTAACCTTTCCAGTAGCCAGTAGGTGAGTAATAAATAGATTCCATATTATTGTAAAATAATTTAGATTTTCAATTACCGAATAATATTTTACCTTTCATAGCGGTTTTTATCAATGCTGAAGCTAACTTTTCTTTTAATTTTTTATCTGGAATTGCATCTATCGCGTGAATTAATTTTATATCTGCGAGATGACGTTGTTGAAGATCATTACTTTTATATGATATATCATGAACACGACAAGCTTCATCGATGGCGTTGATTGGATCTTCTCCGGGATTTGGTTGATCATTTTCGTTGAGTCTGATATCTAATCGGGTTCCTGGTCCGCAATAACTATATCCTGGAATATGTTTTTCACCTGGATACTTAGCCCAGGGAAGTCCCGGAAGATTACTTAAACGGTTGGCGATATCTCTACCTGTTTTTTTTTATGAATCTAAATTTTTTTATGCCACAAATTTCACAGTTACCTGAAAGTGCTAGTCGATTATTTTTAGTTGTAACTGTTGTTTCGTTGATTGTTGGTGTACGTTTCTTACATTTCACACAATATAAATCCATAACTTTTATAGTAAATAAACGCATACCAATAAATGGAAGTGATTGATTTTAGTGCTACAAAGAAAAAACAACCAGTTAAACATCATGAGAAGCTACCGAATTCTATCAGGATGATTATTATCGGACCATCCGGAAGTGGTAAAACTCAACTATTACTGACGATGATAATGAAACATATGACCTGGGATAGGTTATATTTAGTCGCACCAAGTGTAGATGATCAACACTGCTATAATATATTAAAAGAATATAACGAAAATGCATCTGAAATTGTCTAAGAAGATGTTGTTAATATAATAACTGATATTGATGAAGCTCCAAGTGTAGAGGATTTAGATGGAGAGGTAAATAATCTTGTGGTATACGATGATGTTATGCTTGATAAACAAATAAATCCTAAAGAAATTTTCTCGCGTGGACGACATAAAAACGCTGATGTTATTTATCTTACTCAGCGGTATACACAAATTCCTAAAGTAATTCGCGATAATTGCAATTTGTTAAGTGTGTTTAATGGTGTGGATACACATACACTAAGAAATATTTGGCAGACGTGGTGTTCTGATATGGATTTTAATCAATTTAAAAACTTCTTTAGTAACGCTCAGCGAACCCCTCATGGATTTGTCACAATAGCGATACATGATCCGCGGACACGATACCGAATCGGACTTGATCGAATATATTCTTATGTCGAAGGCAAAAATCACTAAGTCGCAGATTTGTGGAGGTGGAAAAATCACTAAGTCTCAGATTGCCAAAATTTAAGTTATCGATTTTTTGTTAAGTCTCAGATTGATGAATGGAGACTAAAAGTTGCAAAATGGGGAGGGAAAAGTGAAGCTCACCCTTCCTGCAGAATATATTCTTAATTGGTCAGAGGCAAAAATCACTAAGTCTCAGATTGCCAAAATACGAGTTAGCGATTTTTTGTTAAGTCTCAGATTGATGAATGGAGACTAAAAGTTGCAAAATGGGGAGGGAAAAGTGAAGCTCACCCTTCCTGCTGCTTCACAGCATGACCTTAGGGGCTACTCAAACAGACATGAGAAGGCAACACAGAAAAGAAACTGATTGCTTTCATTGCCTGATTTACAATGTTCTCATTTGGTACGAGAACCCTCTTCGAACAATCTATTTTATGAAACTGACTTGATCGTTTTTGCACACCGTTTATAATTAACAAGCTATTTTTACCAAACAGTGACTATACTTAATTATGTCGCATAGACATTCTAGTATTCACACTTGTTAGGGTCTTAATACCTGTACACTTTGCACTAGACCTATTGCAAAGTTAGGATAGTTAAACAAATTTTACGACTCAATGGATTTGATTTAATTGCATAGGTGGCTCACACATTATTGGTATTTTCTGTTCATTAGTAATAAATGGACCAGATTTTAATTAAGCACGGAATCACGACATTGCAAGCTGCATATCCTTGGACTTAATGGTACCCCTCTTCCTTGCCACAACTCTGATAGTTCCAAATGGCGGAAATGTGAAACTATTTCACCAGCCACTGCCTCCATTTGTGCCATTGCACACCATTAACACACCTGATTGGCTGTTAAGGTTGAGTGTGTGTTGGGTCTGTTACCACTCACTCAGGGTCCTCCATTCAGGTCGATGGCTACTTAAATGCAAGCCCAACCTGACGATCAAATTAAATAGTACTCCTTGAGTACATAAATGCCTGGGGGGAGAGGCACCATTCCTACCCTAGGAAAATTAAATATACAGCCTTGCTGGAAACTTAAACCAGTGCTACATGCCCCCAGTGGGCGATACAGCACTATAATGAAACTATCATCATCATCATCATCATCATCATCATCATGACACATCGTTCTTTATTGACGGATCGAAGAACTCTTTATATGCCTTAATTAGTAGAAACATTAGACACATTTCCATCAAGCTGGGGACTCAAAATGAATATCAACGAAACAAAAGTTATAAAAATAGATGTGTTGAAGAATTCACAGACAAAGATGTGTACAACGTTGGGATTTAATTGGGTTTCAAATTTCTCTCTGTGAGGCGTTGAGGTATCCACAAGAAAAGAAGACATTGTAGAAATGAATTTTGAAAACAAAAAAGATGTACACAAATTATTAAGGGAATGGATTTTTTTTAAAACTAGCAATATATGGGAAAATGATTGTTGTAACATCAATGGCCTTATCTAAATAGACACAATTATTTTTAATGTTACCAAATCTAACAGCAAGTGTTCTATAACGAATCGAAATAAAATCTTTTGTTTGTTTTTCTTATGTTTCTGTGGAATAAAAGAAGTAGAATAATACTTATAATAAACTAGAAAATGGATTGCGAATGAAACATCTAGCATCTTATAAAATCTTTTAAAACATTTTTGATAAAAGCTTGCTGACAATTTGTTCTAAATATTAAAATATAATACGACTACTTTCGCAATAAGTATGATTTGTTATATTATACTTTCCCCAATTTTTACATGAATTGCAAATATCGAGATTATCAAAAAATAGTTTAATTCGTTATAAAAGGCTGTTTGTTTTAAGCATGGGCTGAATGGGCAGAATTTATGACAATTAAAACAATGAAACATCCTCGAAATTGTACAGAAGTGTCTGGAAAAAAAATATAACTAATTAGCAACAGACGAGTTTTGTATCGATCGTGGCAGTCGAAAGGAGTAAAATGGCTATGTCCTTATTGGATGAATAAAGTTTATACTTATCACATTAATGGTTTTGTGATCTATGTGATTTGTCATCCCAGATTACACAATATTATGATATATTTAAAAAAGATTAAATTTGCAACACGAGAAAAAAAACATGCGCACCCTTTTATCTAGAAGTGTTGAATTTCTATTCATGAATTAAAATCAGAGCAGAGAGACATATAATAGCTTAATATAGTCGTTATTACAGAGAGACATATAATAGTTTAATATAGTCGTTATTACAGAGAGACATATAATAGTTTAATATAGTCGTTATTACAGAGAGACATATAATAGTTTAATATAGTCGTTATTACAGAGAGACATATAATAGTTTAATATAGTCGTTATTACAGAGAGACATATAATAGTTTAATACAGTCGTTATTACAGACAGACATAATAGTTTAATACAGTCGTTATTACAGAGAGACATATAATAGTTTAATACAGTCGTTATTACAGAGAGACATATAATAGTTTAATATAGTCGTTATTACAGAGAGACATATAATAGTTTAATAAAGTCGTTATTACAGAGAGACATATAATAGTTTAATATAGTCGTTATTACAGAGAGACATATAATAGTTTAATATAGTCGGTATTACAGAGAGACATATAATAGTTTAATATAGTCGTTATTACAGAGAGACATATAATAGTTTAATATAGTCGTTATTACAGAGAGACATATAATAGTTTAATATAGTCGCTATTACAGTGAGCCAAAGCCTCAAGACACCTTTTCTTTAATACATTAAACATTCCAAAAGACAAGAAATGAGGTAGATTCGATTTGATACAACATAATATTTAGAATTAACTATACTGATTACAAATAGTTCTTTCATTCAAAATTGGTTTTGTAGCCGATAAAAGGTGTTCTTTCTGTAAAAGTGAGTAAGAAACAATGAAACATTAATTTTGCAACTGTATTATTGTGAAACATTTTACCTTTTTGTAGAACTGAGATAGGAGTGAATTTTGATAATTCTGAAAATCTGATACATTTTAAAGATTAACTGAATATTGCCAATCAAATTTGATAAATCTATAATTATTGCTAGCAAAATATATTATATTTAAATCGAAATTTAAAAGCAAAATCCCAAACCTGCAAGAGCTCTACTTTTATTTGATATTTCCTTTCAAACTTAAGTTTATAAGTCTGACATATGAGATCCAAAAGCACAAAAGTTATTTACCAAATAGAAAAACGAGTATGTATAATTGCTTATATGTTTTTGTCATGAGTATGACTGTATATACATACTCTCATATTTATTTGAGTAGAAATGCTAATATGTTCAAAAATATTGTTAAGTTGAATTGTTGTCGTGAAATTATTAATTCTAATTAATTTTCCTATTCAATAGTTTCCTTCTTCTTTATTATTTCTTTTATTTTATCTTCCCATTCTTTATCTTATGGTTGAAATAATGTTCCAAGATATATGTATTAAATATATGTATTATTTATTTCAATGTCAATAAAATGTAATTTAAATAAATTTCAATCAGCCATATAATAAGCATAATACATATACTACAAGGGAGAGAGAAAAACTCGTAAATTAATTACCCCAATATATTGCCATAAGGCCAGGCCATACTTCGTGGGAATTCAAGTAGCCATATAATTGGGGGGGGGGGTCAACTAGTTATACTTTGGCGATTCAACTAGCCATGTTTTGGCGGATTCAAATAACAAATTCATTTCAATTCGTGAGACAGTTTGATTGATGACGGACTGCAAGACTCACGTTAAATGGTAGTATTAGAATGTTAAAGCATAACTTCCAGATGGTGATATGAGAAATTTTTCTTAACGTTGGTGAGCGAAACATTTCGAGTACACTAGACATAGATACATGTATGTGGAGATATCATTTCTAGTTAGATTCAGTCCTACATAAGCCGTACAGACATGCTAGTGTTCTAGTCTTACAGTGTTATCTCCCCTGGCCACTTCATTCGCCCGCTAATTAAGGTACTGAATAATGCGGACTGATTGTAGATTTGCCTGACCAAAGAAAGACAACGAAAATGCTTCCCTATTCCAGTAAACTATAAATAAACTTTATTTCTGCAGAAAACTTTGAGTATAAGTTCTCAATCACCAGAGTAATCAGGTACATCAGAAAAGAAGTAAACAAACATGACATTTTACGTTCACTGAATTCATGGAAATAAAAAAAAAGTCTACTTAGTAAAATATAGTATTTTTTAAAAGAAATTCCTTGCAATATCACGATTTCATCATTATTTTAGGAAGAAATGACAGTTTCGTCATAATGTTTATGATAAACAAATCGTTATTGTTACGATTACTAAAATTGTGAAATGATAAAATTAATAGTGTAATACTATCAAACGGCATCCTTTAGATTAAATAGCTTGAAACATACGGAAATTAATTCATGATAAAAATGGCAAAATTTATTTATTTATTTATTTATTTATTTATTTATTTATTTATTTTGGAAGTACACTTTTTAGTGCATTATCGCAAAAAGTAGGTGAACAAATTAAAGAGATTGATATCCAAAAAACTTCTGTCTTTTAAGCTTTCACTTCATTTGAAAATGTGACATTCACTAGTTATTGAACAGATTTTTAATTATTTATTGATCAAATAATGTAATTATAAAACGAATAACTGATCACTTTGATTCGTTTATTTGTTTAATGATATACTCACTGGTGCACCAATTTACGTGACATTTGTCACGTAGAACGTAGAAGAAATAATTAAAGAAACACAAATCGTAAACGATAATGAAAGTTTAAAAAAACTGTGACTTATTCTGGTTGATATAATGTTATAAAACAAATAGATTTAATTTCAAAAAATATAATTTCTGAACCATTTCATGAAATTTGTTAAATAATTCAAAATATAGAACTATGATATAAACGATTGAAAAAAAATACAATTAATTAATAGTTCCTATGGTTAGTCAGTAAAATAAAACAAATAACTAATTACAGAGGTCAAGGAAAGTCATGGAAATGTTTTCACGGAAAAGAATCGAAAAACTATGGAAAAAGTAGTCAAGGAAAATAACGAAACAATGCATGAAAAATGGTCAAAATTTGACAATATCCTTTTATTTGCTTGTCAGTATGTTGCGTCAAAGTTGCAGGATTGGATAGCTGTGAGAGATCACCGTATTCACAAAAAAACTGATTTTATGTGGTTATCTTTCCTGTGATATTTATCAATATTATCATTAATTCCTGCGTTCACATCCAAAACATCCGGCATTTTCCTCGTAAACATTAAATAATTTTTTTCAGGGAATAAAAAAAAAATTAATGGATAGAAGTAATGGAAAAATAATCAGATTTGTATAGCACACCGAAAATAAGACAAAATTATCCAGAAAAAAGGCCCGAATTATAGGAACAATGAAAATGTAGGGTAATAAAGGGATAAGCTATGTCAATAAACAGCATGTACAGTAAATGTGTGCGAACGCAGATTATAAAACTTTGAGCGCTTGTAATATCGGTGCGGAATGTCACTTCAAACGAATATGGGCGCCCAAAATTTAACATGGTACGGTCTGTAGAAACGGACATTGAGTACACGTTTAAACGTGCAGTTGGCACTCATATCAAGATGTTAAAGCTGTGGCCCATATTTAGGGTAGCAAGACTTTCTTTAAGTTTGGAAACACTACAAGTTCTGGTGAAAATGAGGTCATTGGACCGAATTACTGAGTTTTAAAAATACACAGACCTTGAAAGAGAAGAAAAAAGAACAGTCAGAGGATTTACTTTAAACGGGGTATTCAGTTACCCGGTGACAAATCAATTACATATGAGTACAACCTAGCTAGCAGACGATCCGCAAAGGTACCGCCACGCTATCATTCGGACCTACTCTAATGTTTTAGCCAGGTTCAATGATGGCGTCAAAGGAAATAGACTCACTAAAATGGTCACAGAAGACTTATACTTTGAACGAAGTGACGTCTCATTTTAAGCTCCCGATTTTGGTACGTGTAAGTGAAGGGATATATGGGTCTCACGAGTCGGAATCCTTTTCAGCCAATGACATAATAAAACTGGAGAAAGAGGAGACCCTACAAAAGGTAGCAGCCCATTTTATTGACGACTTACGTGAATGGAGCTCCCAACGAGGAAGTAATTATGACCAGTATGTTGCGCTCAAACAAAATTCGGAGATCTTAATCCCACTTCGTTACAAGGGCCAGCTTGAAATCACCGTGGAAGAGAAAATATATACCACCGTTCTAGAACTGTCTTTAGCCTTTCCAAAATATGCGAAGGTGCTGGAACACCTAGAAGTAAACAATATGAAAGGAAAAGTAACGCTTCATGCGGGTACCATCATTGAACTGGAACGTTTGTTGCCAGACGAAGCAGGGAACAATACCCTCTTGTGTAGATTTGAGTTCAATAAAACGAAATGCATTGTACAACTTCCTATTAAGATGAAAGGAAAATTCAAGTCTCAGAAGGATGAAACAAAATACACATTGAAACATATCATTGAAAACTTTGAACTTCCTCAAGCGGTGAGATTTCTTGATGACAGCATAGAAGAAATATATAGTCGGGATATTGTATCTGGTGTTGAAAACATGGTACACATATCTGGAACATTAAGCCTTAACAGGCTTGTGATGCAGAAGGTTTTGATTGGTTTTTACAAAGGACTGGATGATGGTTCAAAAACGGAAACAGCATTTTGCCGAAGACCTATTGTTGTTCTCCCATTAGAGAGCCCTGACATAAAAAACATAGAAGTATCAGTACCAGCTGTTCCCCAGGAGGAGAGAGACATATATGAATTTGTAATGACCAGCAATTTCTCTCGAGAAAATACGTGCGATATATCTATAGTAGATGGCAGCCTGTATGCAGAGTTTGCAAAACATCCCAAAGTCCTAATATTGAATGATGAGAACACATCTAGATTACAAACAGAGGATTATGAAGAAGTGAATAAACCACCGGTACCACACAGACGACACCAACACGCAGCAGAAGGTGAATCTAACAATTAATTTATTATTAGTTAAATTAATATGCGATTGTAACTATAACGAGTCGAATTTCATATAGGTCATACATTTTCCGGTACAAGCAAACTGGCCTCTGCTGAGATGATCAAAGCCAAGTATAAAAGAATCTGTTGTAAAGAAAGAGGTTCACGAAGTTTCAAATTTAAATTTGTACTATACTGGCATCTACCTTTCGATCTTTCCATGTTTATGTGTGTCTTTCAGCATGTGTGTGTGTGTGTGTGTGTGTGTGTGTGTGTGTGTGTGTGTGTGTTTGTGAAACATGATTGCCATAATTGCAAAATATCGTTTCAATTTCAGTGCCTGATAAAAGTAAAAGTAAGGATGATAGAAAGGTATATGTGAAACCAAGCCCTCGGACCCAGACGAGTTCACGTGAAGGTAATACGGAGGTTTTGTTTGTTGTTTGTTTGTTTTTTGTTACTTGTTCTTGTTTTTATTGGGGGGGGGGGTGAATCTTGCAATCAGACTTGAAAATTGTCTCCACTTGACAACTTCCCACTAGCTGTTGCACGTTTGAAGTAGGGCAGCCTAAGACTATTTATGTTGACATTTGTTAGTAAATATTCATTTATGTCGACATTACTCTAATTGGAAAATATATTCATAACTGATATATATGCAGTTAATCCATTTATGCGCGTGTCTAGTGAAATATCACTGTATGGTATGGTTTTTGCATCACTTCTATTTATAACTACTGCAAATTGTTGAACCTATTTTTGCCCCATCTTCCTTTAACAAAACAAAATTAAACCTTTTTAATACACAATATTGTTGAGTAGCTATCTGTAAAATGTGTATTAGATCAACACTTATCTCGTGTGTTGATAAGGTAGATGTCATCATAGATTTCATCTTTTGTTTCCTTTCCGTAGGTTTTGTAGCATATGAGTTCCTCTTATGCGCAAGCTTTCAGAATTTACATCATGCACACATTACAGCAAGAACAAGTGCTTCGACTGTCATAAACTTATTTGTGTGGAGTACAATCTGGAATATTGCCTTTCTGTTTATTTTTTTATATATTTTTTCATCATTTTATTTCTTGAGGTTTCGTTATACACTATCCAAAGAAGCCCGTGCATAGTCTTTTCCCGCTATATAAATAGTTTTTGATGTTAGTCATCATTTTATTTATTGAGGTTTCGTTATACTCTTTCTAAAATAGCCCGTACATAAAATTATTTTCTCGCTATACAAATAGTTTTTGATGCGGTATGTTAGTCATCATTTTATTTATTGAGGTTTCGTTATGCTCTATCTAACATAGCCCGTACATCAAATTATTTTCTCGCTATACAAATAGTTTCTGATGCGGTATGTTAGTCATCATTTTATTTATTGAGGTTTCGTTATGCACTATCTAACATAGCCCGTACATCAAATTATTTTCTCGCTATACAAATAGTTTTTGATGCGGTATGTTAGTCATCATTTTTTTTTTGAGGTTTCATTATACTCTATCTAAAAAAAGCCCGTACATAGTTCTTTACTCGCTTTAAAAATAGTTTTTGATGCTGTATGTTAGGTACCAACATAGTGTTCTCTTTTCTACAGCATACAAAGTTTTATAAAAATTCCTTGATCTGATACAGTGTTCAACACCACTGTAATAAGAGCAAACACGGACTGCTATTTTGTCTCCCTTTGATTTTTGAGTGGCTGGAGCCACGTTAGCTATGGTTTGCGTGCCAGCCTCACGACAATCAAGGTACAGGTTCGAATCCTGCTCAAACTAACCCAGGTTGGTGTCCTCTTTGTAAGCTGCTGTGTAGTACACTTGACTTGGCACGATAAAGTCTTTACGGTGTTGATGTGCTGTCAAACGTCAATCAGTCATTTCTTTGTGCCTCCTTACTGATTATCATATTGTTACACGCACAGGGGTATTACTTGACCGAGCGGTGTCAAACCTTAGCGCGAATCCCGCTGGAAGTCATATGTTTTCACCAAATTTACAAAGACTTCCATAAAATCTGAGTTGTAAATTGGAACGCCAGACGTGTCTGCTTTTATATAATAAATTTTAATCTAATCAATTCAAGACCACAGATAAAACAACTTGCCAAAAGTCCATCAAACGCACATTTGCATGGTTGTTCTTCATCATCATCAGATTTCCGTACCGCCAGCCGGTTCTGCCATAGAAAATACACTAGTATCCCTTTTTTCATTGGGAACTATTTTAACTCCGCCACCTTAGGCCAATAAATGTACACTTTTACAGACACATTACGCCAATATAACTGCACCCATTTTCCACTAAGGACACATAAACGGTATCTACTAAGTCCCTACTTACTGATTCCATTGTGTCATTTGCCGTTTTCCTACCGTAAATACTGCCACCTCAGCCACACTACTATTGTACACCACTAGATTGTAATATGGACTATCTTACCATGGACAGTCATTCGGTTTGGACCTGAATTCACTACTAGCGAAACATGGCATAATTCAAACTCACTAACACTCGACTTCGTGACGTTTGCTCCAAGTAATTGGCTAATTATTTCGGGCTAGGAATATTTTCATGGCGCCAAATCCCAATAATCACACAAATCTAAGAATTGCTTAACACGGGGCGCTATCAAAAGCGCGTACTCCAAATTTATTACAATATTTTCATTTACAGGAGAGAAATACACGTTCCCAGCATTAATACATAATTTACTTTTGCAACTAACAAACCAGATTGCCTCTAATTTTAGTTCCAGTGTTTTCTAAACTCAACGGGGTTTTAAATGTCTATCCCAATTTTTTGTTGTTTATCGTGCATGCTACATTAAGTTTTAAAAACTAACAGCAGGAAAGAACGAAACGTTTAAAAGGAAAAAAAGATAGTTAAATGCTTATAAAGTGTTATGCTAAGGTATCAAAGGAAGATATTTTGAAGAGGTTATCCTTTTCTTTCATTAATTCAGAAAGTAATTTGAGACAATGAGTAAGCAAAAAGAGACGGGCAAGTGGATACGGGTGAGTAAATGTTTAGTGCTGCCCCCCTCCCCTCATTCATAGTCATCAATGGAGTGAACAAAATATAAGAATGCAAGTATACAATTGAAATTTGAGAACCGACGGACCTATTTGCTTTGGGCTTTGTACACACACACACACACACACACACACACACACACACACATATATATATATATATATATATACAAAACATATATATTTTATATATATTAAATACAGTGATTCTTTCGCGATCTAAACGAACGTCTCATTTAATTGCTTTATCTAAACATTCGCAAATAGGAAAACAAAAAATTATTCGTATATTCAAATGTATGACGGTAAGATTCATTTAACCTCACGTAATGAAAGCAAGACTCACATAATCTCACGCAATGACAGCAAGATTCAAACAATCTCATGTATTTTCATGTCATGAAAGTGAGTTTCGCATAATCTCATGTGATGTCATGCAATGAAAAGTGAGATTCAAAGAATCTCATGGAATGAAAATAAAATTCAAATAATCTCATGTAATGAAAGTTAGACTCACATAACCTCGTGTGATGCAAATAAGATTAAAATAATCTTGTGTAATAAAAATAAAGCAGTCGTACTCAAGTAAAACAATACATGACTCGTGACTCAGTCATTTGTACAACCGTATGATTCATAAATAGTTGTAAAAACTTGCAATGGTGTCCACTGACAAACCACACAGTTCTTCCGAAATCTATGAGTTGGCCCACGCTTCATGGATCCACCATGCGCACACATTTACAAATCAGAAACTTCGTCTTTGTATGTCCTTGATGGTTACATCATCTTCCATGCCCATACAGATGAACGGACGGCCACACAGACATCCTGATTTACAAGCACACACAAACGTACAGACAGACCTATGGTTGTCGAACAAAAATGGATAACGTACACTCCTTAACTAGGTCCAAAAGAACAATGTGTCAGTTAGAACAGAAACTTGCTTTAATTCTACAAGAGAGTGAGTATTAATAAAGGTAAAATACCAGTGCATACCATGCTTTTAGTGTCTCTCGCAGCAAGCGATATACGACGAAATACATGCTAGTTCAGTCGCTTTAATAGAAAACCAATTATCCACCCTAGGTAACATTGTACGCATGTAATACAAAAGTGATCGATTCATTCCAAGGCGAAACCATGTTACTTCTTTACTTATTAACGCAACGTCATCGCCTCCCAAAACAATCATATTAAAAGAGAACAATATTGACTCCTTGAAGCATTCACGACAAAAAGTTATTTAAAACTATATATGAAATCATTCTCTGAAACATACGTGCTGGCATAAAAATACACTGTGATTCCATTAGCAAACCCTTTATTTATTTGGCAACCACGAGAACATTGACAAAGTCTCTAACTGTTATTTTCTTCTGAGTAGTGACTAATTACCACAGGTGGGAATTCTCCACTTTGAATTTGTTTGCAGTACGAATCTACTATGTTTTCTACATCTGAGACTTGGTTATCTAACTTCTCATATGTGTAAATGGTTTGAATATGATATTGTCAAGGATTTGCATTGGTTTACGCATAGTAACTAATGGTTCAATTTGATATTATTTTGTCTATGCAGGTTGTTGTTACATGCGAAACATAACCTTGATATGCAACGATAATGAATGACTTTCAACAAATAATTTGGAATAACGTGTATGCTTGCATTTGCTTATTTCAAACCATTCCGTTTAGTCTCATTATCAGCAGATCCATCTTTAAAGGCTCATTTCAGCCCAAATATGTTGTGAACTGTCTGATTTTGATTTTCTAAATCTGTTTCTATAAACATACTGTCGTAAAATATAGTGTGTTGACTTAAATTCATTCTAAACTCATTAACCACCAAACTGATATTTTTGTGCATTTATTTTGAAACTTCGCATTCAGCATCCTTTGTATTACCTGTTTATCAGTTCTGTCTGAGGATTTGTATGCAGAGATACATACAGTTCTCTCGATAGGATGGGTTTTCAATAGTTTCGTTTAACTGAGTGTTTCCAACGCCATATATGATGCAATAATCAGGACTTTAATACTTATGCAACTGAAATTTTACTACCATCAGCCATATTTTGATTGTTGAATTTGCCAAGATATGGGGAACACATACTTGGAAAAATAATTAGGATTGTTTTAAGTAAATACGATTATTCATTTTTCAGAGAATGGAAGATTGAATTCGAACAAGAAGTTTTAAAAATAGCATATTTAACGTAACTGAAAAGGCGTTGGAGAAAATGGGAAGTATAACTCGAAAAAAATTAGTAAATTTGCATTGTAGCGAGAACTGCAAAACTCGGCAAATTACTCTCTTTGATGTCATGCATTACCCATTCATCATCCGGTTTTTTTATCGTTACCTTGCACATTTTACAAACTGAATTTAAACATGACTTTATGACCAGTGGAATTAGCAATTCACCGGACGTTTGGTCATTTAAACTTGGCTTGCCTCTATCCATGCTGAGTATTAGTTTCATTGTTTTTAACCATATCGACTTCAAGACAAGGCAGATGGAAAATACATTAGACAATACCGTTCAAAATCTCCTCATTGACCAAATTAACCATCTTCCATGCTTGAAGTTTTGGGCTCTTCCATTAAATCATTTATTATGTTGTCAATGACCAACACAAATCAGGCAGAAATACATTTTTGTTCACTTGGATCACACGGTGTGACATCATCATGACAAGCTCATCGTCACTTATACGTTCAGGTTTAGCAGAGTTTGAAAAGATATACCCTCCTCCAGTATAAGTCGATGGATGATACACTCAGTACCTTTCCGATATAATTGTCTCTCTTAACGTGTGGAAAATCTTATTTCTAACCGAAACTAACATCCTTGAGTATGTATCATCATGTTACAGTTATTTCATTATTTGTTATAGTGTTCTCTGTTTTCGTCTCACTGCTGTTCTTAAATATTCTTAAAGTGATGTTTGTTTTCTTCTGCCCACTTTCTGTTATATATTGGTTTTAAAAAGGTGTACACTTATGTTTTTTTTGTCCTATACTCTTTTGTGCCTTTATCTTCTTCGCAATCTGACTGTGTCTTGGTATCAATCGTTTTTATCTGCACAAGATTTCATATTATTTTTAACTAGAACTAATAACACTTTACGTCATCTTGCTACCAGTGTTTTGGACATCTTGAAATTGTATATCTTCATTTTTCAAATAAATGAACTATAACGAAGACGAAAAACAAAACTAGATAAAAACAAAGTTGAAACAAAGACTGATAAATATATTTGCAAAAGACAAAGGATCCTCGTAGAATTTAATTTGGATGGCAACTTTAAAAGAATTTTAATAGAATTTACAATAGCCAAAGCTGAATAATTAAAGAGGTAATCAGATGCTGGAACAGTACCTCAAATAACACTTCGTGAAATCCCAAAACGCAACAAAAATGAAACAAGCTCTAACAACACAATCTGATACTTAACAATTGATACTGTGGTTTGATATATGGCCAATACATGCTTCCAAAAATTTAGTGACCTACGATGAAGTTGTCCCAGAGTGATAACAATACACGGCTGTTAAAGATGTTGATACTACAAACGAACAGTTAAACACAATGGTGAAGCATGTAGGAAGTCCAACAAATCTTCCAAACATCATAGTGTCATAATACGACAAAACCTGTATGAAGTCCAAAAATATATTCCAAGTTTCTTAGCATAATACAACGGTGTGGCTTGAATCTCTTCGTCCAATCCAATAGCAGATTTTTTTTAAATATTAAAACCGTTGAGTCTTCTAACTATTCCTGGTAACTAACAACATGTCGTGAGCCTTCGAAACTGACTCATGGTGCATTGTAGCACAATATACATCAACGGACCGCCTGTTGTGATGAAACCTTGTTACCAAAAGCTAAGAACAAATCTTATCTGCTCTGACTGTATCCAAGCGAATAGCAAGTAATGAATGCATTTTTATTGCATGCTAACACCTTTACTTTGGTTCAAAGTACAACTTTCTCATAAATTAGTCATTTACAGGCATAGCATCCGCAGAAAAGCAAAACAATTGGGCTTCTTCTGTTCTTAATATAAATGATTGATAATAAAATTGGTTTCTTATTTGACAGGTGGTACACGCTCGCATTATTAAGTGTTTAACTGTAGGAGTAAGATCTATTCCATGATTAAACATGCCCTTATGTGTCATTATTTTGTTCTCACAGATATACTGTGACTTCAACATTAATCAAAAAAAAAAAATACATCAAGATTGAAAAGTTAGTGACTTCATAAATTCTCATATTAAGGAAAGTACTTTTGTGTCATCCATGGTCTGTTTATTTTCATGGTGCATAATGACTATTTGCTAATATTCTACACATCTATGGACAGATTTACCGGTATAAATGACTGATAACGGCAACATGTGAAATACATTTTTTCTGAAGAAAAACAAAAAGACAGGAAAGACATAAACGTTTCAAATAAATGATTTTGTTGTCAAAACGCCAATATTATGACCTGAACAATACGCGATATTTTTCGGGTATTTACCGATTATAAAATAATGCCAATTAAATTACACATAGATTTTTAAAAAATGATTTACATTGATGATGACTATACTAGTACACTTTAGTATTTTATCTTAATTGTTCAATTTATCTATGACAATGTTACAGTCTCATCGTGTATAAGCATATATCCTATACTGAATTATCTTTTAAAGCTATTGCAACGAAAACTACAAAAATTGCTCCAAACTCTGTAAAAGCTGGAAATAAAATAAATCCAGTGCGGTTGTTTGGAATCAATATACCGGTAAAAAGAAGAAAATATATGGAATAAGCCATAAATCAGTATCATTCGGCCAATTTAAATGACTGTATACAATCAGGAAGCATAATGAAAAAGATTCGTTAAAGTCCTGAAACGATATAGCGAAATATGTGAAACTTTTGCAGGTAAATAATGATTTTCCGACTAAAATTGAAACAAATGCCTAAACTGATTTATGATTAAAATGAAAAGGCTCGTAGAATGTTTATTGGTCAAGAAGAATGGAAATTAAGGAACATGTAAATGCTGTTGATATTTTAAATTAGCATTTTTTTAAAAAAAAAAACATTTTGTTGATCTAAATCACTAAAATACAAAGAAGACGATACTGAAGAAAAATCTAGAATGAGGCATTCGAAAGTTATTAATATACATGATCAAAACTAGTTGGCCATGTAAGAGACAGAACATAACTTTAGGGAAAATGTTGATAACACTGAGTCAAAACTAAAGAAACGTTAACCATAAGATGAATGGCTAAAATGGATTTTTAGTATAAATAAAGTAAAACAATTTACTATTTTTCTGCAGCTATTATTAGTATACCATATCTATATCAATATTGCAAAATGATTGACATCTAGAGCTGTTGAGACGGTGGTAGCAACGACTGTAGCTAGTGTTCGTACATTGATATATTCTATAAAAAAAATATATAATAAATATTGATGACTATCTATTTCACTTTACTTAACAATTGCAACCGCAATGAGGTATGGTTCGATGTCAATGAAAAATTTATTTACATCTTGATTGTTTCTGCAGTAAAATCTGTAATCATCTACATTTCTCTTAAATAAATCTCCAAGTCTTTTCGTTATGTTTATGTTTTACTGCAGAGGCGTAGCTGGGGGGGGGGGGGGCGGGGGGTACATATGTCCTCGGGCGCCATACTAGTGGGGGCGCCAAAATGGGCTTTGAAATAGGTTGTAACGGGTAATGGTGATTTTATTGATGAAAATAATGGGTTTCAGAGTTGAGGTGGGGGGGGGGGGTAATGAATATTGTCCCCGGGCGCCAAACACTCTAGCTACGCCTCTGACTGCAGAAACATTTGAATGTGTCACACATTTTGGTAAATATCAACCTTAATACCCGACACCTATACCCCTATGGGTATTATATCGTAAACAAAACACCTTCACCCCCAGTTGGAGGCTACATTGTCAATCGTTTTACATAGTGATAGTAATTTTTAATCATTTTGCATATTTGTTTTTGCTAGTTTTACGCGGCTCTTTAGGCAAGTGGGATCGATATCCTTTTGGCTGCCTAGGCTGCTTCGTTCGTACACATATATGCCTCATTTAGACAAAAACTGGAAATTGCTTCTGGTACAAGTTCAGTTCAGAAGAAACAAACTAAAGTGTGGAGAATTAAAGAAACGATGAAATTTCTAGACCTTAATTCTTTTCTCATTTGCTAAAGAATTCAAAGTGTCGTCACTTTAAGAGTTGTCTGTCTGTTCATTCACTCATGTAAGTATGATACATTTCAACTATTAAGATATTTTTATATTTCCTTTCACAGATTACGCCGAAAGTGGACTGTCTTTAGCGGACTTAGATTTTAATGCAGGTATGCAACAACAAAAAATCGGGTAACATACTTATGTTTACCTGGGATATAACAAATAATAATTACACGAACGAATGATTGTTAACATATATCTCATACATTTTAGGATTTAAGCCAAACAAACGGATTTGGCGGCAGTATCCTCAGTATCCTGTATAAGCGCCGTTACTTATTTTTAACTTTGTAAGGACACGTGTAATATATATATATATATATATATATATATATATATATATATATATATATATATATATATATATATATATATATATATTAGAGAGAGGGGGGGGGAAGATGTATAGTTAATTTAAATTATTTGATAGGTTTGTTTTGATGATATGCTATGGGATAAGTAACTTTCTATTGTGTAGCTGACCTTATCAAAATCTAGTTCATCTTCAACATACTTTTGGTTTTCTAAACAATATATTTATCTCAAGTCAATCCAGAACATTGGATGTTTCCCATAAAAAGCCGGATCTACCTGATGTTTACCACATTTTTTTAAAGTTTAGTAACAGACCTACTAATTATAGGTTATATTTTTCTATAAATGAACTTTTGGCCCTCGTCTGGGTTATTCATTGTGCCTTAATTTTTTATATAATCGTGTTTACTGGTGAAATTATTTATTCCTGCGGTAACGTCTGAGCAAAAATCATTTATATTGTTCTATCCATATATTGATTCGGTTGAAATATATATTGTTCTCTGGAAATGCAAAGTTACTCAACGAATTATATATTGTTCTCTGGAAATACAAAGTTGCTCAATAATATTCTTGGAAAGATATATCAGCAGGGAATTGTGAATTCAAACAGGGAAACCTTGGATTGTATTACTGTGATTCAACAAAAGACTGTTGGTACATTAATTCGATTCTGGCTATTGGTATGTAAGTGCCTAATAAACTACAGGTCACTGGTGTCACACCAACACTTTTAACGCTGGAAATTAGTTTGAATACAACTTGTTTATTAAGAACTGTATTCATTATGACTTGTGTTATTAATTATATAATTATTTAAGATCTAATTTGCAATACTATTTTCACTTTACATTCAAGGGACAAAAATCATGAAATTATTATTTTATTTTTACAACGAGTATGAACTAAAGTTGACATATGCATGCATCCAGCAGGTTATAGTCAATACTTATGGGCAAGTAAGACAATCAAAACATCATTAATGATACAGTACTGTTGGGTTGAAATTACACGTGATATAAAGATACATGCTGTCAACATCTAGTAACTTGTATGCTTAATTAGTTCTGAGTTACCTTGAGTATAAGGTAAACTTAAAGTTTAAGTCCTATTTACTTTTGCAATATACAGAATGACTCTGGTCAGTACGGCATATTTCCAAATCTTTTCCACGACCAGAATAAAAAGTAAAATAAACGAAACGAAACAAAACACTAACGCATGGGCAATAAAAATGTAATGCTCTCTACTTTATGCGGGATATTTGTATTATAGACTTCGCGTATTTAATATTTCAGTCGTCAAACAAAGTTTAGTTACAATACTTGCATATATACATCAGAATTATTTTAGACCTGTCTGACAGCCTCTTTCGATATAACTTGAGGTATTTTCATATTGACTTTGTTTCCTTTAGGTTCAACAAGGGAATGAATACACGAATATTAAAAAATTAAACCAACGTGAAACAGTTCTCGCTAATATTGAGATTAAATTTTATACTTTTCAGATTATTCTGGTGGGTCTGAAAAGACAGGTTTGCAAGTATGTTAAGATTTATTATTATTATTATTATTATTATTATTATTATTATCTTGAATAGTGTTTTGTTCCTCAAAGTCGAGCACCAAAGTTGTGATAACCATTCTCACTCATTGGCATATTAGTTTTTTTTAAATCAAAGGTATTAGCTCTAAACTCACTTTGCAAGGAAGTAATTTTTAGTTTATTGCGTTAAATCCCATAAAAATCCAATTCAGAAATTATAGCTTTAATTAATAGTAGCTGATAGCCGATTGTGCAAACGTGATTTATCTGCCCTTAGGGCAGCTTTCAATTTGTATCAGAGGAGCCTGTAAAACTAACTTTCAGCAAGTATTGGTTTCATGACATATGGGCATATAACAATTCAGTTTACTATATATTCTCCAGGTGTTGATCTCACTGTGCGACAATCAATACAAATCATATGTTAATCTAATATACCTTCTAAGATGACTTCACGGTGAAGTTCTTCCCAAAGCGTCGTCTGCATTTTGTTGAAAAGCTGGAAAAGCTGAAAAGCTCAGATCATCACCAAGACCTTATTACTCACTATACGCTGTCGCCGAAACACAGACATCCACGCTATAAGGTCATTTTCTAAGGAATAAATAATTTGCCTTTAAATTCTTACCAAGAATACCTCATTCTAGGGGCCCCGAGTGGCCGACTGGTCTAAAGCGCTCTCCGTTACGTATCACTGCCATCTCACCTCTGTCTGCGTGGGTTCGAGTCTAAGATTCGGCTAATGCAGTTATGTGGGAAAGCTTGCCAGTAGCTTCTCGTGGGACGGTGGTTCTTCCGGGTTCTTCCTCCACCAATAATGCTGGCCGCCATGTATAGCCTATCATGTGCTGAAAAATG
Source organism: Unio pictorum (assembly GCA_030141615.1). Lineage (NCBI taxonomy): Eukaryota > Metazoa > Mollusca > Bivalvia > Unionida > Unionidae > Unio > Unio pictorum. The sequence continues at coordinate 3,297,220 of JARLTB010000157.1, read as the reverse complement.
GCGTTAAACCCTACAACAACAACAACCTAATTCTAACTATTGTATCACCACCAAAAGGAGACAGGAAAAAGTGCTCTAAAATTAGACATATATATATATATATATATATATATATATATATATATATATATATATATATATATATATATATATATATATTGACTATTAAAATACCAACAAAAGAAAATTATTATTGTATTTGTTCCAATCATAGTATTACGTGGAAAGATGGACAAAACGTGACCTTGCACAGGTTCAGATTTGTCTCGGAAATACGACAATTTTCAAAGAAACGGTGCAAAATAATGAGACAAGCAAATTATTACCTTGTGTGTACCTATAAGATGAAGGTGATGCTGTTAAAGCATATAAGGACACTTTTTTCATATTAGACCTAACCACTCCAAAATGTGTTGATCTCATTATTCCACCCTTTATAATTAATAAGAAGCTATGCAAGCGCGATTTACAAAGACTAAAAACATAGCTAATCTACAGATAAACTTTGAAAAAGCGCGCGAAGATAGATTTTTTAGACTGATGCATTGTGTGATGTCAAAATTTTGTGCATGGCTTACACCCACAATTAGTACCCAAAGAATAGTCAAATATTATAAAGATATTTATAAAGATAAAAAATATATAGAATTCCAGTTGTGTCTTTATTAAGGTCATTAAGATAGTTTGTCATCGTTTTCTTTCTGTCTGTCAAGGTTAGAAATATAAGTGTGCTTTTACATACAAGAAAGTTACTGACTTTTAGGTAAAGCAAATTCCGCGATTTTTTAATTGAGTGACAATATCCTAGGTAATGCATGTTGTTGTTGTTGTTGTTGTTGTAGGGGTTAAAGCCATTTTCAGCACAATATAGGCTATACATGGCGGCCTGTATTAATGGTGGAGGAAGAAAACGGGAAAGCCCCAGAAAGAACCACCGATCCACGAGAAGCTACTGGCAAGCATGCGCACATACCCACATTGGCCGAATCTGAGACTCGAACCCACGCAGACAGAGGTGAGATGGCAGTTATCCGTAACAGAGAGTGCTTTAGACCACTCGGCCACTCGGGGCCCCGGTAATACATGTTGCATGTACACTAAAATATTACTATGGGTGTCATCTTGAACAGTGTTCACTGGTACTTCGCGGTCAACACAACACTCTTTTTACACAGACATCTAACAAACTAAAAATGTGCATAATGTATATTAATATATTTACTGAAAATATGAGTTAAAGTATGTTATTTATTTTGAAATCATTTCTTTTTACATTTAACATACACCTAAAGTATTGCTTGCGCTAATAAAGTGAGAAGAAAAAAAATTACCCAATCACCGCGTATAAACCTAAAAATAGATGTAGCTGTTGCCGCTACTCTTGTGATTGTCAATGACATAAGCGTTTCATTTCCTTGAATGAATTACATGTGGCCATACAGCACAATTAATTTTACTATATGTTCTCTACATATATTTCTCAGCACTGACCTTTCCACAGTGTGACAATCAATACAAATCATATGAAAATCTAAAATACCCCCAAAGATGACATCACGGTGAAATTCTTGTCAAGGGTTGACCGGCATTTTTTTGAGTGGCTGCACTGTAAACAGAGCAGCATGTACACAGAACACTGATTTCACTTCCGGATCATCACTAAGGCCTACTTACACAGTGTGCACTGTCGCCAAAATACAGACAGCCACTCTCAGAGCTCCTATTCTCAAGAATAAACAATTAACTTTAAATCCATACCAAAGATGCATCAATATAACTCTTCTATCACCACCAAAAGGAGAGAGGAAAAAATGTTCTAAAAATAGACTAGAAGTATTAATTGTGATGTGATTCCATGTACATCATAAACGACAGTAATTAAACTGGGTGACAAAACCTACAATTACCATCATTTATCTGATATGTGACGTTATTAGTCAGTGAGTTGCTCAATTGTCTCGCTTTTTTTATTAAATAAAATGTTCTTATCTATACATGTAAAACTAGTTCACCTTATCAATTATACATTCAGTGACAGACTATATAGTTTTGTGTACTTAACTGGGCGTTCTAAGTATACAGTAGAAGACAGGTAGCTAACCGCATTTTCACATTTGTCTATAGGCAGTAACTTGTGCGGCTATGGTTATAACATTGAATTTATTCAAAAGATATACAGCACGGGTGATTTGGCTTCCTGCCAGCAGTTCAGCACGTGGCAGCAACGTCTTTCAAGTTTATATATGTCGGCGTAATTTACCAACATTTTACACAAAGAAAGTGTTGTTGAGGGTTTAGCGCCATTTTTCAACACAAGAGACGCTATACATGGCGGCCAATACAACTGCTGGAGAAAGAACCCTGGAAAACCCGGGGAAGAACCACCGACCCAGAGAAGCTAACAGCAGACTTTCTCACGTACCCACGTTTGCCAAGCCTGAGACTCGAACCCACGCAGAGGTGAGATGACAGTGATTCGAAACAGTGAGCGCTTTAGACCAATCGGCCACTCGGGGCCCCACACAAAGAAACCCCAAAACACAACTGAACAACTCACAACTAAGCATCTAGTAATTCTGTCTCGTATTGCGGTTTTACAGCTTTAAAAAGGCCTAACATCTCCTTACGATGACATCTTGGGGCCTATGATGTTTGTTTCAAATCATAATTCGAACCAAAATTAGAGACCGAGTATGTTGCATTGTTTTACCGTAGGTCTGGTTTTATCATATATGCAGTTACTGACAGATACATCAAATTAAAAATACTCTGGTGTTGTCTTACCTGTCGTGCGTTATGGACCATCGTAGATAATTATTACAGGTGTATTACTGTTATATACCGGCTTACCACAGTATTTTGTCCCCGTGGTTCAGTAATACTCTAGGACAGATCTCTAGATTCTGAAAATTGTATGCCAGTGTTTGCTTTATCTGCCATAGCCTTGTTGTCAGCAAATGTGACTTTCACTAATGTCACATATAATTGCTTTTAGATGCCCCTATTTCAGTTCCCTGTGTTTATAAGCTAGCTTTAAGTATGGGATTTCTGTATTGTATTGGGCTTAAAAATTGTAGGTCTATATTTTTTTAAAACCAAAATAAGATTAGGCGACTCTTTTCTGATGTACTTAATTGACAATCATTCCAAGTACATTATCTGAATAGTTTTGTGACTTTTACTAAAGCATAATTACAGCTTATTCTTGAAGACATTGAGTAGAAAATATAATCAAGAATTCCAGAGGAAAATTAAATGGTAAGAATTTTGTCTTATTTGTAGTTTTCAATTGTTTATATCAATGCATGAATTCGGTTTAAAATCAATAATAGTTCAATAACAGTAAGTTCAGTAAGCTATATCCAAAATCCACAAATCAAGAAACCGAGATTTCATGTCGGTTTATTTCTCATTTGTATGTCTAATTGCAGCAAGACGTACTTAAGGCATGATATTGATTATGTAGGTATATTAGTAGTGCATCATCATTAGATAGTAATACTTTATGGATCAATGTATATTAGAAGTACATGTAACATAGATAATATGGTAATTTGAATTAAATCATACAGTTGATCACAACTGACACAAACATTCGATCAAACAGTTGAAATATCTCATTTCTCATCTCCTTGATCAGTCATAATTGTATTATTTTATCTTCCAATATATAAAGTCCAGTGCCACAATTCTAGCTTTATATTTTAAGCAAATATCTAGTCTGACCGAATTATTGATGTCAGATGTTAATAATTTCATTCTTCAACAGGTTTCCATCTGTATAATTGACACTGGAGTATAATAAAATCGAAGATGAAACTTGCATAGCCATATATGATCTTGAAAAGTTACGAAAATCTAACCATTCAATTCATGACAGGACAAATTGGGAAGAAATAAAATATTTTACAAGAATTACTTGGATAATCCATAGAGAAGAAAGAAATTGGTTTGGTTGTCGTCTTTCTTTCAATGTGTGTTTCATCAATATGATGACTTCCAGGTTTCCAAAACTGGCGTGATAAATTCTTGGAACAACAAACACAGTCTATATCTTCAAACAAATCGAACAAATCAACATGAAACCTTCATCAACAACTAACATCATATGAAATTCGAAATTTGAGCTTTTATGAAGAAACAATTAAAACGCTACAACTTATGGGGCTGAAGATTCCATCTTTAATTATTGATTATAAAAGAGTTCACCGGCAGCGAATGGCATCAAATTAAACTGTTTGAGTGGCACTATAGTATCTTTTGTATAAAAAAAAAAGAAGTGTCAGACTATGAAGATGAACAGGAAAGTAAATGAGAATTTTTGGATTATGTAACGAGTTGGCGGAAAAGGGACAAGAACTGAATTCGTCTTGTCAATGAAATTCTGCTAGGAGGTTTGCTGCTGATACAATAAATGGAATTACTATCCATATGGAAAGTACACACTGACCCGAGAAAATATAAACCGGCACAGAAATGATCGTAAAGACATACCTGCTCTTCAGTTTCAAAATATCATATGTTTTCAGTGCACAAATGTGTGTGCACATAAAGCAGAACTACGCATTGGTATTGAATTACAGGAATTGCAACATAATGTTGAATCATATGATGATATCTCTCTGATAGTTCGTGCCTCTTAGAAGAAAGGCGCATTGTATATGTGCCTGTCATACTCTGATTTTCCCAAAGGCTGCCTTCTGCCATGTGAACGGTTTCTTGCATGTGAAATCGGGAAAACTTCGACCCCATTATGTGTCCCTTTCATCTTGTTTGGATGACCAAGATCTCCCACAGGAATGCAAAATTCTTAAATACTTTTGTTTTCAATGTTTTAAAGAGACACATTGGCTTGTGGACCCCTTAGATGTTAACCACTTTAAAATAATGAGAATGGCACTTGCAAATTCCTTTACCATTCCAGTATTTATTAGAACAAACACTACTGAACAAAGACAGCTTCAGTCTATTGTCAGATGATTTCTACACCTCGAAAGTGTCATCTTTATATTGTCATTTTGATTCATCAATGAACTACTTAACAGAAATTGCAGTAGTCTCATACAATGTATTATCACAGATGGGTTGTTCATCAACTAATATAACATTACATCTGTTTTACCTACACATCAGCTGCCAATATAACCCAAATATTACAAAATGGAGACAGACGTCTCAAGAAAGCAGAGGTTCCAGAACTTTGTCAATTTTAAAACATATCTGAAACCATATCCACTATACTATGTAAAAGCAAGTGAAGTCTCATCTTCTGAACATTTGGTTTGTATTGCAGTCTGCCATCTTGTTTTTGTCATGGACCTTGTTGTCCAGCTAACCATGAAAACAGACACACAACCTGGTGAAAGACAAATAAAACAACTATACACCCTGCCCATCACACTCAAAGGCATTCCAAAGGATTCAAACGATGTTTCTACATGGCAGCTTCTACCATGTGAAGAAAAGAAGGTTGTACATGCAAGAAAGTACAACCGCTGAGAAAAAGAAGATCTAGAATTGGTGCTTCTAAAGATGACCTCAGACGAAGAGTGTGCATTTGAACGTTTTCAGTAGCAAGCCACATGGGACCTGAAATACATCTGGACAAGACATACGTCTTTACCGTCCTTCACAGAAATTCTATACAACGCGGCTTCGATGGAAGAATTAGAATTTCAGCAAGAAAACATGAATCTAGACAAAAGATTTCATCCTTGGCCATTCATGATGTGAAGAAAATGGATACTGTCAGTAATAAGGACAGAACCGAAAACCTCCCACTAAATATCTCCAGTGAATATATAAAGGGTATTAATGGAGCCATTACCTCTATTACAGTAGCTGACAGTAATTGGGATACAGTCGAGGATTATGAAAAACATCCAGAATGATACAAATGTCTCTTATGATTTATTAACATGCATTGATGTATGTGCTATAAATGAGGATGTACAGCCAATTTATGAAGATAAAACGAATAAAAGACGAGATGAAAAAGAAGAGGGGGAGAAAGAATATTTTAATATTAGGATATAAATTGATGAAGATATTTTCTAAGATGTTCAAGCCTTCCTTGAAGAAATTCTGATACCATTTATGGCAAACAAAAAATAAACTGTATTTTGCGATACTGATTGTAGCATAATAAAATATCAAGATATAAACAACACACCATGGACCGCCACTATTATGCCGTCATTATCCACCTTCCAGTGGTAGGGATGACAATATAGTCACATTGAAAGTGGTTATCGATTATCTTTTCGAGAAGGCTGAACTGAGTAATAAAAATGAAAATGTTTTAGTTTCACCCGACTATACTATTGCAAATAATCTGTTTAAGCTTAAAGATGGGAACAAAATGTATGCAATATTTCGTCTAGACCATTCTGTACTGTACTTGCGAAAGTCCAAATTCCTGAATTTAATAAATATCAGCCTAAGAAACATCAGATCTCATTCATATATTGAAATATATGAGAGATGATCATGTTGAAAAAGATCGCAGCAAATTAGTAACTATTGAGAACATCGAGACAGCCACGCGAAACATTTTGCGATTAGTCAGTAGCTTTGCATTTCTCGGTTCCCGTCATATTCATCGACTCGCTAGCACATTCACATGCAGAGGATATGAGAAAAACAATTAAAACAATTTGTGTGATCAGGAGTAATGTCAGCCAGCTTGAAGTGAGATGACAAATGTTGAAATAATTTATTAAGAAACCATCCAGTGAGAATACATTTCTCTGCATACTAATATAATGAGGCAGTGTGATTAAACTGTAGCCTCGCCGTTGCTGAAAGTCTAAGAGGACAATATGGATAAAACTTACTTCTGGCCAGTGTGAAGTCTTCACTTCCATTCTCATTCTTAAATGGAGCTTCCAGTTATGCTGATTTTGCTGATGGCTTTGATAGAACATTATAAATCAAGTCACTTTCACAGACAAATGAAACATGCTCTATTCAGTACCTCCACCAATGGTAGTATTGTCATCTTTGGATTAGACACTGTTCGAGAGATTGACCACAGAGACGCAAAGAAATATATTTGACTGGTGCCACATTAAGCCATATAATGATAAAGATGTCCATAGTAGACGAGCATACCGTAATCCAGTCTGTCATCTCAGGAGAGGATGCTTCGAAGATTAAGCAAGATGAGACAAAAGATGAAGAGATAGATAGCATCCAAAATATCAGAAAGGTACAAGGCGAACAGAAAGCTGTTACAATGACTTGGGCCGTATTGTAAGAACGTTTGATTATATACATCGACGACAGGGAGTCATTAAGTTTTGACCCCATTCTAAGAATTGTAAATCACAAGGAGAATCCAGAGGTACAGCAAGATATATTAAATTCAACCACAGTAGAGATAGGAAAATTCGCGATTCACGTATTGCAGAATGAGAGGGTCTATTGGTATGACACTTAGTGACTGTGCTAACATTGAATTCATAAACGGTCCTAAACATCTCATTAATAGAATAAAAAGATCAAACGGTTCATAAACGGACCTAAACATCTCATTAATAGAATAAAAAGATCAAAAGAGTCAACAAACAAGAGGACTAAAGGCGAACCAAAAAATACATCATGTAAGAGCATAAAAGAGAAAAGCAAGGAGAAAAGAAAAAGGATAGTGAAGATGACAATGATTTATCCTTATGGACTGTCTAAGCTATTCTATGAATACTTGCCAGTCAATCATGAAGCCAGATGGGACAAAATTATCCACAAATAATTCAGCTAGTGTGAAATGACATCTTCTCGAGTTCATGAAGAAAATATCTGATAAACGGGTACCCAATGGCACATTTTATAACCTAGATCATTATTATGACAGTGAGGCCAAGGAAAGGGAATATATTATTAAGTCAGTGAGGCCAAGGAAAAGGAGTTATTTTTTACATTTATGATCACTACAGCTCAAAGATGTACTGGACAACAATGGGGTATTTTACAACTTTTTCATTCAGTGAGAATGAAATCTTGGATTTTGTACCAAATAACATCTGATAATGATATTTATAATATACTGTGTAAATAAAAACAAAAAAGGTAATGTTTTTGTTATTTAATAGCATACATGAATGTCCCTAGTATAGGAATTCCTTTGTAAGACTGCTAACCATCAAATGTTGCTAAATATTTTCTCGCTTCTAGAGTCAGTGTACTTTATATTTACTATAATGCTTGGATGTTGGCATCTCACTCAAAGTTTCCATGTCTAGCAAATCAATGGTGTAGCTAGTAAGATGTAGGCTTCAGTATCAACACTTCCTGCTTTTATCAATGGGCTCTCTAAGGTCAGAACAATGCCTGTAATATATTACTAAGACAATTCAAACCATTAGTTTCTTACACACAAGAGGTCCATGAGGGCCTTACCTTGTGTAAGAAGTGGTTAAAATGTTAAAATGTGTAGATGTTACTCATTTATTCTTCACTCCATTTGATTTTGTGGGACCTGAATTTTCTTTAAACACACACAACATACATACATACATACATACATACATACATACATACATACATACATACATACATACATACATACATACATACATACATACACTTACCAGGCATGAATTTGGAAAATCACTTTAAGAAGCCATAAGAAATGCATCAGGTTAAAGCTTAAGGCAGTATATGTGGAATTTTACATTGCTGTGTGTATTTTATATACATAATTGATACTTCCAGGATTCTTTGAAGAAAATTTCTGGCAAAGTAAAAAAGCTGTTTGGTAAAAAAGAAAGTGGCCGGCCTTCTCCAGGGAAGGATTCTGAGTCTCTGACACCAGAGGAGTTCGCAACAACAGCTACAGATGACACAGTCTATGACTATCCAGATATGACAAAATTAGGATGTGGTCCAATGACGAGGCCTGTTGCACATGTATTCCCACAAGCACAAATACGACCAGGAAGGGAAGGAACCTCATTTAAACCCTTTCAGGAGCTTAGTGTTTTAGAGGTAACTGCTAGACTAACACTTTGTGGGCTTGAAAAACTGGCAACATTTTGTGAGAAAGAGAAGCTTGATGGGAAATTCATCGCTGAACTGAATGAAAAAGAACTTCAAACTGAACCATTCTCTCTTTCAGAAATTGAGAAGAGAAAACTGAAGGAAGTGGTTGAGAAAAACTGGGTACCTAGAACTCATTAAAATTTGGTGATTTTTCAAGTCCTTTGACCTGCCAATAAATTAAATCGAACTAAGGTTAGGAAAACACATCGGCAAAAAAAACAGCGTTATGACAATGATATATTACCTCACCATCTCTAGCATGTATTTGGTATTCATGCTAGTCTTACTATGGTTCAAGTTCTACTAAGTCAACAGGACACAAATTGTACCCATAAATGGAAAACATTCTAGTACAGTTGATTTATGTTTTTCACAAGGCTCTGTTCTTGGCCCAGTTCTCTTTAATCTATACACTCAGTGGCTAAAAAGCATCCTAGATAAACATCTGGTTACTCATCAATTGTACACTGATGACACTGGTATATAAAAATCTAGCTGTACAACTTAAGTTAAGGCTACCATCCATGCCCTATTAGAGGTACATTCTGATGTGAAGTCATGGATGACATGTAACAAGTTACAGATAATTGATGATAAAACTAAAGCCATTTTGATCACCACACAAAGACTTTCTCATTCACATCCTTTACCTCTGACAATAAATATCAGCAATAACATCATTAAATTAACACAGTCAGTACAAAACTTGGGTGTCACACTCTATAGTATTCTCTCATTACACCAACATCTATCTAAAACTATTGTCTGTTCCTTAGTACTGTCAAGACAGGACTATTGTAATTCACTTCTATCTGGTTTGATTCAGTATCACCGACAGAAACTACAAAAAGTTCCAAACACTCAGATCATCCTTAGAGTAGGACGAACTGACCATCCACCCACCCTGCTCTGTAACTTTCACTGGTGACCAGTTCAATTCAGAATCAAACCCAAAATTTGTTCACTATGCTATATTTCATTGACTTGCTCCAGTCCATTCTACCTATCTGATCTCACCCATCCTCTTACGACACTTGCATTTCTTATTGCTCCCACTTTTAAACTAAGTCATACGTAAAACGTTCTTTTGCATACCTGGGCCCATTGCTGATAGATCTTATATACAAGGTTACTGTCTCATTCAAGAGTACTCTTAAAACTCATCTATATATTTTGAAAACAAATTTATAGGCTTGATAATGTTTACTTCCTATCGTCAGCTTGTTTTTGTTTTTAATTTCATGGTATATATTTCTGTAATCACATCGCTGTATATCTGTATAGTTTGGTGAAAACTTAACTGTGTAGTATTTTATTATTCATACTTGACAGTGTTTTAACTGCTTAATTACATACACAAACAGGATAAAGTTAACCTGAAGCTTTCGTCTTCACAGAAAGGACTTCATCAGCAGACTGATTTAACCTGAACAATTAAAACATTGTCAAATATGTCGTTGCATTTATTTATGTGTGCTAATACTGAAAATCATTTAAGCTTTTAAAATGTAGGCCATGCACTAAGTCCACATTGTTATTATTATTATTATTATTATTAGTAGTAGTAGTAGTAGTATTAATATATAGTAAAAGTCATACAAGTTAGGTACTGGTACAGCACCAACTTATTCATTAACGCTCTTATTTCTTTAGATTTTGGTTAAACATAACTTTAAAAGATAATTATTCACTTTATTTGGATCTTACTATATTTGTATTCTTCTGTAAGGTAATTACTTACACACCAAGAACCAACACACATGGCAAAACGCAATGTCAAAGTACCTATACATTTTTGGACAAGGATTTTGATCTAAATATATAATCCAATACAAACTGGATAGAATGTTGTGCACTCTGATGTCACAATGAAAACTACACGTGTTGAAAAAAAAATTGTGCTGACCTAAAGTTTGATATATTGGTCTGACATATTCATATCTTCAGCCTGTTTATTACCTGGCCACGATTGTAAAATCCACAGTATTAAAAAATGTTTGGAAATTTCCTGATGGCAACATACGACATCTAATGAATATTAACGTATGCATATTTATCACAACAGCTAGGTGAGCTATACAGTCTTATAATTTATGATTTACCAAAATTGAATTTTGCTATATTATTTTCTTTATGATGTTTACCTGAAACTATTGGTAATGTAGAACTCTAACGCTCATAATAATCACTGATGTAATGAGACACTTTTTAAAACTTTCTCATTAATGTCATTTGTGTAAATTAAATTAATAAGATTATAAATGCATGTTATGAATGGTATTTTTTCACAAGAGATGTCAATTCTGTTATTCTTTTCACCCAGCCATATCTTTGAGATACATACATATATATATATATATATATAAACTTGTAGTTCACTAAAATGCATGTTCATGTAACATTTGTTTTATATGAATGCAACACTCAATGCTGTAATATTGTATAGTCAGATAAGGTACAGTATGTTCAATTACTATTGCTGGATATTTTTCCCTCATCAATGTCATTACTTGCATGCTCAATGAAAATTTTGTGTATGGAGTTGCACAGTAAATTGTAGATGCATATTGACGGGATGGACTGATTGTTGTGTAATGGCTGTCACCGCTCTGGTGGCTTAGTGGTTAGAGCGTCCGCCCCGGAAGCAGGAGGTCGTCAGTTCGATCCCCGGCCAAGTCATACCAAAGACTTACAAAAATGGTACTAACAGCTGCCTCGCTTGACGCTCAGAGGTTAGTGTTAGGACTGGTCGGCCTGGTGTCAGGATAATGTGACTGGGTGAGACATCATGCTACATGTCTGTGGCATGATGTCTCAGTGCTAGACATCACTATAAAGTGCCTCACTGTAGACATCGTAGCGATATGACTGAAAAATTGTTAAAGCTACGTTAAAAATTCTAATCAAACAAACAAACAAACAAAAACCTCAGACCAGTAACCCAATAGGTGAACAAGACCACTGCCCAGGTCATCAAGATTTTGGAGGCACCAGAAATGAATTACACTGTCAGGTTATTCATTTACTATCATTAAATATGAAGACTAAATAATGTAATTTAAAACATTTGAAGAAGTGTATACATTTTCTGGGAAGGGGTGGCAAAGGTTGAAGGTTTGCCTAGGGCGCAAAATAACATTTAATTGGCCCTGTGTCAGCCTATGATAGGCTCTTTACTGCCATGACAATGAGAATAAATTGCCTTACCCAGCGACAATGGGAATAAATTGCCTTTTCCAGTGACATATCAGATCAGCTGACAATGAGCCATTGTTGTGCTTATCAACAGAGGGAACTACAGTGTGTCTAGAACAGTTCATATGTTTATAGACCAGTGGGTTTCTTATAACCAGGTTGAAATCAACCAATATTTATGCCTGTTTCCATCTGCATTGATCAAAAGAATCTTCTAAGCAAACTAGGATTCAAGTCAAGTTTAGATAAATCAATGTAATCCTTAGTGTAAATACATATGCCATACTAGTTTAGCATAAAATGTAGGTCACAATGGCCATAGAATGTATTAAACTATGTTTGGTGACTGCAATATAAATAGCAAACAATAAATATTGACTTTTAAAGAATCACTTTAAAATTAGGCCACAATGGCCTATTGTAGAACTTCTCAAGACACATGAACACACAAATTTAAATATCCAGCAAACTGTAGTTCTACTGTGGAAGGACTACTTTAGAAATCTATGAAATTAAGAAGATTTCATTTATTGAAAAACTCTGAATGATCTCACAGTAATATAAAATAATATAACCTCATTAAACTTTATTAAAATATTCAAACCTTTCGAAGTATGATACAACAAAATCTTTAATAAACTTTGTTTTGCAAAATATGCCCAATTGGTTACTACAAATATCAAACAAATTTGTTTCTCCTTACAAGAAATTAGCTGAAAAAAAGAAAGAATTTTCTTTGTGATCATGCTACAAAATTAATGGGATTTCAGAAACATCTTCTGACTTCATGTGTGAAATTTTAGCGAACTTTTAATTAATAAAAGAAAAGAAAATTGTGGACATAAGTATCGTTTATTTGACCAAAAATCATTTTATTAAAAACATGAAAACACTATCTTTAAAGAGATTATGTTGTTCTTTCAATAGAAAACAAAAACAGACACAAGTTGAAACTTAACTGACAGTACAAAAGCTTTCGGGGCCCTGAGTGGCAGAGTGGTCTAAAGTACTCTCCGTTATGGATCACTGCATCTCACCACTGTCTGGGTTCGAGTGTCAGATTTGGCCAATGTAGGTATGTGAGAAAGCGTGATAGTAGCTTCTCGTGGGTTGGTGGTTCTTTCCAGGGATTTTCCCAGGTTCTTCCTTCACCATTAATAGCCGAAAAATGGTGTTAAACCTAGAACAACAACAACAAAAGCTTTCATTGCCTAAAAAGAGGGTGACACAGACTCTAGATAATACAAATTCAAATTCATGTTCTCTTTGTATCTGGCTGAATTTAACAGGCAATGAATTACCAATAGTATATCCTCATTTCTTTGATTACAATAACATTATTTGAAACTGTACATTTGTTGGTGACAATTTCATGTTTATCACAAAACTCACTTAATTTACTGTTATATCAACAGTATGACATAGATCATCAAGGTGCTAGGAACCATGGGTAATCTAGGACAGCATTGGATGTAAATTTAACATTATTTTGCAATTATACAATAATAAGGGAAGATCCAAATACATGCAAACATACTGTTGTTGTGGATTCAATGCCATTTTTAGCATTAGGTGGACATTAAATCTGGTGAAATAAAAAACCAGGAAAAACCTGGAAAGCACAATGAACCCACAGGAACCTACTTGAAAGCGTTCTCACATACCCACAATGGCAAAGCCCAAGACTTAAACTAATGTGCACAGAGGAAAGATGGCATTAATCGGTAAAGGTGAGTTTTTTGGACACTGCCACCGGGGGCACCAACAAAAAAAACTACTGCAGGAATAATAAAATCATAAATTACAACAAGTAGCAGAACTAAAGAAACAAAATGTTTTGATATCATAATAAGTCTAAAACCAAATAAATCAACCACATGGTTATCGTGCTTTAAACTGCAAGCAACAGCTTAACAAAAATAATGGTATAAAAGAAAAGTTAACAGCAATCTAAACTGTCTCATGATTTTTACAGTGGTAAATAAAGATTTAATAAAAAGAGAAAACTGCATGGAATCTTAAATACTACCTAATCAAAATATTTCAAATATATCACACAACACTTTCATTTTCCTATACTTTTCCATGGAGGGTTTCTTATGTAGAACATCTTATGCGATAAAGTTCAGACTAATCCACGAATGCTTAATGGGTATTTTCATATAAGGTTTACCCATACAGTAATAATTGTAAAATATCATTTCTGCAAATTAAAAGTTAAATGCCTGACATTCCAACATCATCCTATTTGCAGATCAGATATAATCTACATGGTTTGTAAACAAATATGAATAATTTTATGTCTTTATGCCACTGTCTGAACATGAAATGTGGACTTGAAAACAAATCTATCAATATGTTAGAAAAAAAATATTGTTTGCCAAAAACAATTCAAACAAACTTGCATTTCAGCATAGAATAATATGCCTGACAATCATTTAAAATGTATCACCGCCTTTATCTTTGCTTTGTTTTTGTCTTTTATACCCACTCATACTTAAGAAGTAGCTAAGAACGTGGTTATAGGGTGTGATTCAGGAGCATTTACATGTATGTATATATACTATTTAGTATATCAAATTTTCTGTGTATATTTTATTATTTATCCAAACATTTTTCCAGAGTCTTTTCCCCTCCCTTTCTTAGTTCTTACCTTTTATATATTCCTTGAGGGTTTTTTAATAAATATTTGTGAGACACTTCTGCTCTGATTTGTCTTCCTTGACTCTCATCTTATATTTCTTTTAACTCCTTTTATCATTTGTTTATTTAATTCTCCATTTGTTGATTTGCATTACTCATTAACCCCTGGCATCACATTTAGGCACTAGAAGGCAGTAGCCTACTTTCGAGCTCTGTATCATCATGGTCATGTATGATACACTAAAGTGGGTGGTATTATAGAAAGGTAGACAGATTTAGCTCTACAATGATACAAAATAATCTGGAAGTTTTAGTTGCACTACAAAATGCAGATGGGAAAAAAAAATTTGGACCCAAATTTCGCTAATGGTCGAAATCTGATTTTGTATATGGATTTCAGACCTGGCCCCAGATCTATGGTAGACCTGTCTGTTTATATCGTGGCATATTGTTCATTCAATCTGCATAGGAAAAATAAGCCCCCTCAAAGGTGGTGTAAAGGGTTGTGACAAAAATGAAAATATAAATAAACCTAATTATTCATTATACCAGAAAATGTGTCATTTTTCGGTTCCAGATAATTTGATGAATGTTTTAGTATTGATCTTCACAATTCATTTGTCACCTCTCAAACAAGTTATTTATATAATTAAAAACTTCTTTAACTAATCAACTCTATTCAATTTCACCAGACTAACTGTATTTTATTCCATTATCTGATTTTAAAAATTGATTACAGTAAAACCTGTCTTGAAAGACCACCCCTTATGCCAAAAAATAATGGTCTCTCTTGACAAGTGGTCTCTCATAACAGGTCATAACACTATATAATGAATAAATATGTGCATGGAGATTCTGGTCTCTCAAGACAGGTTCTCTAATAGCAGTGGTTTCTCCAGACAGGTTTTACTGTATACATGTATATTGACAATAAGCAGTAAGCTCATAGCCTCGAAAATGCATAACACCTAATTGGCAGGTGTTTCTACTAAAGTCAGATAATGAAGTTTCATTTGATCAAGCTGTGGAGAATGATAAAGTCAGTTCTTGTTGTATATTTTTTTTTCTTTTGATTCAGTTTGAAGGCTTCACATATTTTGTTCTGTAGGTCATATATGCTGTCACACCACAACATTGTTCAAAAACACATGGTAGTCTGTCTATACATGTAGTATAGATCCTGACACAATTGTCAAAAAAATTAGGGTTTATTGACAGTTGCAGGAAGAAGGCTTTTACACATTTTGTTGTTGTGGTTTGGGACCATAGAATATACACACACAAAATATTCCAAAAAGCAATGCTAATACTAATACAAATCTATTACTTTGGGAGAATAACGATACTTTCTTTCTCAATATGGCTCGAGCGTGTTAGACTGTCAAATGCCGTCTTTTGACTAACTGTTCCACTGAAGAAGAGAGTTAAATGACTTTGTCAGTTCCTAGCACCATGGCTTGATTCTCCATTCCCTGTAGAAGTCCATTTGTATCCGAGTCTGCAGTTTTATCTGTAAAGCCATTGAAAAATATAGAATGGTAATTGATACAAGTAGTTTTAATTACCTACTGATAATATATATTTAAAATTGTTTTAAATTGTCCCCATAAAGTCTAGATCCCTGCCCACTGTTGCTGTAAATTTAAATACATTTAAGTCTTTGTAACAAGAATCTGATGTTTGACATTCTGGCCTATCCAGCCTTAATTTATGGTTCCAAATATTTCTACTTTGGAAATTATTAATACATGTAGAATAATATTTACATTTATACTGAATCATTGGTTTTAAAACTTGAAATTCTCAAATACAGTAAAACATATAAAAACATGAATCACTCAGATGCTTATATAAACATGAATCACTTAGAAGCTTATATAAACATGAATCACTCATATGCTTATATAAACATGAATCACTCATATGCTTAGTCAAACTTGAATGACCCACTCAGTTCTGGTGTAATGATTCACAAGTATGCACCCTCAAAAAACAAAAATGTGAATAAAACATTTGGTCACATGCATCTGACTATTGGTAGCTCTATTTAAAACTTTTTTTAAAAAAAAGAAGCAAACACTACTCATTTAATTTCCTATGTTGAATTCATATGGAAATGACTGACTTGATATATTGCTTTGATTGTGCTGATGTGACACACACACACACACACACACACACACACATGCATGTATACATACACTTGAACGGGTTTACCTTTTAATGTTTAGAATTACACACTTATGTTTATTTGAGGATTTATCTTCCTGTTGTTAGAAAACTATTATTCTTTATTTTTAGAGTTTAATGGGCTAGTAATTGCTGTATGGCCAGATTTATGCTCATGTGTCCTTAAACCCATCAGACATAAATTAGATCTTTATGCAACAACAACAACAAAAAATACAAGTGACATTTAAAATATTGCATAAGCATAATTTACAAAGATAAATGAATGGGTTATATGCATGACAATGAAGCATCAATCTTCAAAATGTACCTGACAGTTCCAGTTTGTGATATTTATAACTTCTGAGTATAAATTGCAAGCAATTAATTAATTAATTAATAAAGGCACCAAGAAATGTTATATAAGTAATGACTGAAACATTGTTAATGGTTTTATACATTATCACAACTAAAAATAGATAAAGATCTATCTTACAGATATATTACATATATAGAGGATCTCAAATGGGTAATGATATAATACTGAATTTATGAAACTCGTTAAATAATATCTTGCTTTTGCGAGCCTTGTTTTTATTTCAGTAGAAATTATTTAGATAGAAAGAAGAAAAAATAATTTTGTTCATTCTGACAGATGGTGCACATTTTATTTGTTGTGTTTAAAATATAGTTCCAAACAAAGATGTAGTAAAAGCAGATTGTACTTTTTTACAAGCTATAAATCAAAGAAACATCTTTTAACAGTAAAATCATTTTTCAAAATAGAATGATCAATGTGATGTGATGCCACATTGTTATATACAGTACACAGTAAGCCTAGAGTACGCGTTTACCCTAGAATGTCCCTTACAGAACTAAACATTACATCACTGCTATTTTCATGTAAAGTAAGATTACTGGAAGCAGAAATTCCCACATTTACTGCAATGTGTTTGTGACCAGATATTTGCAGTAGTTGACTGGAACAATAGATTGAACAGAAGACATAAACAAATTTAATTTCAAGTCGGATTTGCATCCCATATACACTGCATCAAGATCAGCTGTGGTTGGATAATGTTCTGTCAGTTAAGAGACCTATTTATGTCCAAATTCTTCTGTGAACAAAGGTGAGTTTATTTACGTTTGTAACTTAATATTTAAACTACGTTTGTAGATACTGTGGATTCTATATCTATGTTACAGATATACCACCCCTCCCTTGCCCCACCATCAAAAAAGCAATTCCTTGGTTTTACATCTTATTGTTGTTCTGGTTTTGTAGTGTTACGCCATCTTTCTCATTATGATATTGTTATACATTACATAACAAACCCCTGTGAGAGTAACATATTCATATTCTGACAACCCAAAAAATATTAGTCCTCAATTTCCTTTTCGCAATTCAAGTTAAAAAATGGGTGCCAAAAATGTTCATTCAAAACAAAACATTCCAGAATTCAGAGTTAAAAATATTTACCCATGATCTCAGCCAATCAGTCAAGAGGATACTGCACAAAAATTTCATAGGCTTATTTGAACCAATCAGAATCACATAAAGTGAAATTTTAACGTATGGTAATATCAAAAGTACGAAACTGCACAAACAACAGGAAAACAATACCTATTATGTGATAATAAAATATCTGAAACTTTGTTATCCAGATTGTTGATTCATCCAAAAAAGACCAAGACTAAAATATTTCTAGTGTCTATAAATACATATCTGATTAGCCAAATTCCCATAATCTACACCATTTTAATGTTATATTTGCCATGTATCTATGTAACCCAGTATGTCTGTTACGTATCTATGTAATCCATGATGTATGTTATTTATCAATATAATCCAGTATGTTTGTTATATATCTATGTAATCCAGTGTGTCTATTATGTATCTATGTAATCCAGTGTCTTTTATGTATCTATGTAATCCAGAACGTCTGTTATGTATCTATGCAACATAGTATGTCTGTTTTGTATCTATGTAATCCAATACATCTGTTATGTATCTATGTAATCCAGTGTGTCTGTTATGTATCTATGTAATCCATGATGTATGTTATGTATCTATATAATCCAGTATGTTTGTTATGTATCTATGTAATCCAATACATCTGTTATGTATCTATGTAATCCAGTGTGTCTGTTATGTATCTATGTAATCCAGTGTGTCTTTTATGTATCTATGTAATCCAACATGTCTGTTATGTATCTATGTAACACAGTATGTCTGTTTTGTATCTATGTAATCCAATACGTCTGTTATGTATCTATGTAATCCAGTGTATCTTTTATGTATCTATGTAATCCAGTGTGTCTGTTATGTATCTATGTAATCCAGTGTGTCTGTTATGTATCAATGTAATCCAGTGTGCCTGTTATGTATCTATGTACTCCAGCATGTCTGTTATGTATCTATATAACACAGTATGTCTGTTTTGTGTCTATGTAACCCAGTATGTCTGTTATGTATCTATGTAATCCAGTGTCTGTTATGTATCTATGTAATCCATGATGTATGTTATGTATCTATATAATCCAGTATGTTTGTTATGTATCTATGTAATCCAATACATCTGTTATGTATCTATGTAATCCAGTGTGTCTGTTATGTATCTATGTAATCCAGTGTGTCTTTTATGGATCTATGTAATCCAACATGTCTCTTATGTATCTATGTAACACAGTATGTCTGTTTTGTATATATGTAATCCAATACGTCTGTTATGTATCTATGTAATCCAGTGTATGTTATGTATCTATGTAATCCAGTGTGTCTGTTATGTATCTATGTAATCCAGTGTATCTGTTATGTATCTATGTAATCCAGTGTGTCTGTTATGTATCTATGTAATCCAGTGTGCCTGTTATGTATCTATGTACTCCAGCATGTCTGTTATGTATCTATATAACACAGTATGTCTGTTTTGTGTCTATGTAACCCAGTGTGTCTGTTATGAATCTATGTAATCCAGTGTCTGTTATGTATCTATGTAATCCAGTGTGTCTGTTATGAATCTATGTAATCCAGTGTCTGTTATGTATCTATGTAACACAGTATGCCTGTTTTGTATCTATGTAATCCAGTGTGTCTGTTATATATCTACATAACCCAGTATGTCTGTTATATATCTACATAATCCAGTATGTATGTTATATATCTACATAACCCAGTATGTCTGTTATCTATCTACATAACCCAGTATGTCTGTTATATATCTACATAACCCAGTGTGTCTGTTATGTATCTACATAACCCAGTGTGTCTGTTATGTATCTACATAACCCAGTGTGTCTGTTATGTATCTACATAACCCAGTATGTCTGTTATATGTCTACATAACCCAGTATGTCTGTTATATATTGATGTGCATGTATCTATGTAGCCATTGCTCTAAGTGGATACAGATATAAATATTTTCATGTGTGAAATAATGTTTACTAATAAAACAAAGATTAAATAAGGAAAAGGCTAATAACATATTGACTTTGAATTTAATTTTAAGAGAAATAAAATAAATCACTAAATTCATAATAATAATAAAAAAGTAAGAAAACAAACATTTTGACAGCATTTTGTATGTAAATAAGAAAGTTTATTTTTTCCTTTTAAAGAACAGATGGAGTACAGTAAATCTGACTGGAATCAATTTAACTAAAATTCCTTAGACAAACTAAGGTGACAGAATTTCTACAAGAATCCCATTACATTTGCAAGATCGAGAAATGCATAATCTAAAATAATTTCTGCTCTCCCATCCAGATGATTGAGGTGTTTACTGTATTTGCCATATGTCCAACTCTTAACTAAAAATACTAAACACCCAAACACAAACAACTGTCCCTTGAAGGAACTAAAGATACTAAACACACAAACACAAACAATTGTCCCTTGAAGGAACTAAAGATACTAAACACACAAACACAAACAATAACCCCTTGAAGGAACTAAAGATACGAAACACACAAACACAAATAATAACCCCTTGAAGGAACTAAAGATACTAAACACACAAACACAAACAATTGTCCCTTGAAGGAACTGATGCTTTACTAATGGTTGATATTAATATCCAAGAATTCAAGATAAGACCAATGCTTCTTTTTAGCAGCGAAGTGTTGAAACAAGCTTTGACATTCTTCAGCGATACTATGATTATCATTGTAGCTGCTGTGTTGGACATCATGGATGTCATTGTGGCACCATAAGAATTCTTCTAGTGGAAACCCAATGTTGATAGGACTTTACATTTTGGAGAAGCAATGGTGACAAGATTTTCAATATGGATGCCACAGTGGCCATAACTGATATTTAACTGGCACCATTTCTATTCAGTACCAACTAGACTTTTTGTGTTTTAGGGAAAGCACAATGTTGAGATGCAGTGACAAGATTTTCAAGATGGATGCTTCAGTAGCCATAATTGATATCAGATTAATGTTTTGTTTTGTTTTGTTTTTTTTTATGGTTTAACGCCATTTTTCAGCACAATATAGGCTATACATGGTGGCCAGTATTAATGGTGGAGGAAGAACCCGGAAAACCTCAGAAAGAACCACCGACCCACGAGAAGCTATAGGCAAGCTTTCTCACATACCCACATTGACCGAATCCGAGACTCGAACCCACACAGACAGAGGTGAGATGGCAGTGATCCATAATGGACAGTGCTTTAGACCACTCAGCCACTCGGGGCCTCCGATATCAGATTAATGCCATTTCTATTTACTACCAACTAGACCTCATAAGTAAGCATAATGTTGATATGTAGAAACTACAGTATTAAAATTGCCACTGAGGCAGCCATTTTAGCCAGATCAGAACTATTATTTAAGAAACAACTAGACCTCATAAAAAGTCTTTTAGTGAAAAGTCCATGCTGATGTGACCATTTAAAAAAAAACAAATAGTGATAAAAAATTGTGTTTAAGACAATCACTGTGGTATTGATAATGAGTGTCTAAATGACGCCATCAGAACCAACTAGACATCCTAGGAAGTTGCTTGGTAAAACATCATTTTGATACAAACATCCATTCAGGAATAATAATAACACTACTGTCCATATGGTTTCTATTGTGACCATATTGGACATCAGATTAACAACTTTTTCAATTTACACTAATCACATAAGATAAGAAGTCTTCCAATAAAAATTCAATTGCAACATTATTTTTCTTTCATGAGAATTGGTAATAACAAGATTTTAAAGATGGCCTCTACTGTGGCAGTCATATTAGACAAAAGATTACGGTCCAACTAGAGATCATTACAAGTCATCTAGAGAATACCTCACAGAAATATTTCTTCAGGAGAAATAGTAATAGCAACATTTTCAAGATGGCCACTGTAGTGACCACATTGTATCAGATCAGCACCATTTTCATTTCCAATCAAACTAACATCATAAGAAGTCTTCTATATTGTCTTATACATCAATAATTTCAAGATATCTGCTGTGGTTGCCATATTGGACATCAAATTGTTATCATTTTCATTTAGAACCAAGTACCCATCCTAAAAAATCTTTTACTGAAAACTCCATGCTGATATGACCATCCATTCAGGAAAGGTAGCATTAACAAGATGATCAAGATAGTCACTCCAGTAGATATATTGGATGTTATAGCAGCACCAATTTCATATTAATACTTCCTTTCATCAAGACATTAATACTGCCTTTCATCAACATATTAATACTGCCTTTCATCAAGACATTAATACTGCCTTTCATCAACATATTAATACTGCCTTTCATCAAGATATTAATACTGCCTTTCATCAAGATATTAATAATGCCTTTCATCAACATATTAATACTGCCTTTCATCAAGAAATTAATACTGCCTTTCATCAACATATTAATACTGCCTTTCATCAAGACATTAATACTGCCTTTCATCAACATATTAATACTGCCTTTCATCAAGACATTAATAATCCCTTTCATCAACATATTAATACTGCCTTTCATCAAGACATTAATAGTGCCTTTCATAAACATATTAATACTGCCTTTCATCAAGATATTAATACTGCCTTTCATCAAGATATTAATACTGCCTTTCATCAAGACATTAATACTGCCTTTCATCAAGATATTAATAATGCCTTTCATCAAGATATTAATAGTGCCTTTCATCAAGACATTAACACTGCCTTTCATCAACATATTAATACTGCCTTTCATCAAGACATTAATACTGCCTTTCATCAAGATATTAATACTGCCTTTCATCAACATTAATACTGCCTTTCATCAAGACATCAATACTGCCTTTCATCAAGATATTAATACTGCCTTTCATCAAGATATTAATACTACTTTTCATTAAGAGATTAATACTGCCTTTCATCAAGATAGTAATACTGCTTTTCGTCAACATATTAATACTGCCTTTCATCAAAACATTAACAGTGCCTTTCATCATGATATTAATACTGCCTTTCATCAAGACAGTAATACTGACTTTCATCAAGATATTAATACTGCCTTTCATCTAGACATTAATACTGCCTTTCATCAAAATATTAATACTGACTTTCATCAAGATATTAATACTGCCTTTCATCTAGACATTAATACTGCCTTTCATCAAAATATTAATACTGCCTTTCATCAAAACATTAATAGTGCCTTTCATCAGGATATTAATACTGCCTTTCATCAATCAGTACATTAAAACTGCCCGCCCATCATTTAGACGTTAATACTGCCCATCATCAAGACATTAATACTGCCCATCATCAAGACATTAATACTGCCCATCATTTAGACATTAATAATGCCCATCATCTAGACATTAATACTGCCCATCATTTAGACATAAATACTGACCATCATCTAGACATTAATACTGCCCATTATCCAGACATTAATACTGCCTTTCATCAAGACATTAATACTGCCTGTCATCCAGACATTAATACTGCCTTTTATCAGGACATTAATACTGCCTTTTATCAAGACATTAATACTGCCTTTCATCAAGACATTAATACTGCCTTTCATCAAGATATTAATACTGCTTTTCATCAGTACATTAAAACTGCCCATCATTTAGACATTAATACTGTCCATTATTTAGACATTAATACTGCTTTCATCAAGATATTAATAGTGCCTTTCATTAGGATATTAATACTGCCTTTCATAAAGATATTAATGTTGCTTGTCATCAAAACATTAATACTGCCTTTCATCAAGACATTAATACTGCCTTTCATCAAGATATTAATACTGCTTTTCATCAGTACATTAAAACTGCCCATCATTTAGACATTAATACTGCCCATCATTTAGACGTAAATACTGCCCATCATCCAGACATTAATACTGCCCATCATCTAGACATTAATACTGCCCATCATTTAGACATTAATAATGCCCATCATCTAGACATTAATACTGCCCATCATCTAGACATTAATAATGCCCATCATCTAGACATTAATACTGCCCATAATCTAGACATTAATACTGCCCATCATTTAGACATTAATAATGCCCATCATTTAGACATTAATACTGCCCATCATCTAGACATTAATACTGCCCATAATCTAGACATTAATACTGCCCATAATCTAGACATTAATACTGCCTATCATAAAAACACTGATACTGCCTATGATCTATACACCACTAGATCTTACACAGGTAGGATTTGCATGCCTCTTAGTTTTTTTTTTTTAAATTCCATTACCTTTATTTGATTTGATACAAAAATTATAATTAACTTGATAATACAAAGTAAATCCACTTTTAATTAAGTGTAAAAATAGAACAAATACATCCATAAATCAGAGACTGAAACACAATGACTATTAATTAGGTTCTCACAGAAATGCCTGCCAACATAGATGTGATGGTAGATTTACATTTTTCGCAATTGAATACAAGAAGGCATAATGTTTAAAATATTTAAAATATATGACCAAAACACAAATTTCATTTGACAAAACTCATTTATTTGCCATTTATTTCTTTATGTGCTGCCACTGGTCAGCGTAAGTGACATTTCCACTCATTACTACATTACAACTAGACAATCAGATTATTTTAAAGCCTTTAGGCCTAATGATAAGTTGAAAACTTATTAAACAAGTTTTCTTTAAATAATGCAAAATCCTTGTATTTCAGAAAAAGCTGCGAGATAAAAAGCTGTCCCAATATTTGATTTATGCATGATTTTGCCTGGCACTTCACCTAAGCAAAAGAAACTACATAATACAATACACGTACAATGAATTACAAGCATCATTATGAAAAAACTTATATGCCATATGTACTTGCTTATAGGTCAGATTAAACTGTAAAATGCATAGAACAAGATCTGATGTTGTATTCTGTGCTAACATATCTGGGTCCATGCAGTCTGTAAACAGTAAAGCAGTAGGTCCTGATCTGCTGGTACATTATAAGATTGAAGATCAGGATATTTGTTGTTTGTACTCAACATGTGAATATATATATATATATATATATATATATATATATATATATATATATATATATATATATATATGGTAATTCACATGTACTTGTCTGATCAGTCATTGTGTGTGTGTGTGTGTGTGTGTGCAATCAGCCAATCAAACTTACTGAGTTTTGCAGCCAGCAAAACATACATCAGACCACAAACTAGCTTTTCAAATTACAGTATATCTTCTATGATAGGCTCATGAAGCTTATATCATATTTTAGGAAGAAAGAAATTGACATGGTGGTCTTTTAATTGGCTGGAACTTCATAAAATTAATATTTCTAAAAGTTGGAGATAAACTTATGACTAAAATTTAACTTAAGTACAGGAAATTCTAGGAAAGATTTCCAAGAATAAATTAAAAATTAACTTTAAAATGTTTTTGGTCAATTTAAATAACCATAGGAGGGCAAATATATATGTACCATGTATATAAGTACTATGTACTTATATGTACTTGCTTAAAAGTTCAGTCTAACTACAAACTGCACAGACCCAGATCTGCTTGGGCATAATGTGCTGGCAGATCGAGTCTAATATATGTAGTTATTAGGAGCAACCAGTTATGCAAACAATTCAGACCCCAATATGTCAGTGCATTATTTGATGGCAGAATAGGGTTTATGCAGTTTGACTGTATTTACATATTGCAAGTATATACAATAACTAAACCTGGAGAGTAATGAAAAGAAAGCAAATACAATGCATTATGGCATTTACTGAGTTAGCATGTGAGTTGATAATCAATATTTCTTTGGGTTAAGCTGCATGGTCAATATTTTTCAATTTGTAGTTGAATAGTTTAGTTTTATCAACTGCATGATATCAATTTACATGCACTTTTGAAAGAAGCATAAAAAAAGGCATACATATATATTTTTAAAAATTTAACATTTGGAATATCAGAAAAAGAAAACTAACTTCCCTTGTATGCTTTTAGGATAAAGGCAAGCTTTTGTGGTTTTAGCAACAACCAGCAAGTCTTGAATAACTGGACTAGCCCCAACTACAACCAAAATGTTAAAGACCAAACTGTCCGCCAGGAATGAAAAAACATAGAAAGTTAATTTTAATGCCATGATATCCTATTCAAATCATTAAGTATACCAACATGCCCACCAAATCTTATTTGCTTATATCAAGTCAATTTTACTCAGATCAATTAATATACCAACATGCCTACCACATTGTATGTGCCTCGGGCAAGTAAATTATATTCAGGTTATTAAATATACCAACAAGCCTACCACATTTTATGTGCCTCGGGCAAGTCATTTCTATTCAGCTAATTAAATATACCAACATACCTACCACATTTCATGTGCCTGGGAACAAGTCATTTCTATTCAGCTAATTAACTATACCAACATGCCTACCACATTTCATGTGCCTGGGGCAATTCATTTCTATTCAGGTCATTAAATATACCAACATGCTCATAAAATTGAATTTGACTGTGTCCTTTTCATCAGGTCATTAAATATAACAACATGCCCACAAAAAATTATTTGTCTGGGTCATTTTTATTCAGGTCATTAAATACAACAACATGCTGACAAAATTTAATTTGCCTGGGTCAAATCGTTTCTGCCTAATTGTGCTAGCAAGGTTTTCACCCCAAATATGTTTGCATCAAGAAAGTCAAAAGTATTTTTAAAAAATAACTACAAGATATTGCACACTTCATTAAATGATATGAAATCTGCTGTACATTTATTTACACTTATCAAATTTGTCAATGTCAAAGTCAAGGTCAAGTGGCTCCTGAATAATTGTGCCAATATATTAGTACAGAACAAATGAACAGACAAACAGATGGATGGAAAAACAGAAGCAAATTAACATGGACCCATACTGCAGTGGACATTGAAAAGGCAAATATATTTAATTGGCATCCAATGTACAAACGAATGCTTCATGACAGTGAACTATATAATTCATGCAGTATTTTAACATTTTAGTGCAAAATCCTGCATGCTTTTTTTTCTAGCTATATGAATTAGGAAAGTGAACAAGCACTGTATTTCATCTTGATTGAATTCTATCAAATCTGACTGAATTCAATCATTTTTAAGCATTAGTATAATTATGTTGCATCAATTACAAATTATATCATTAACTTTCACACAGTGTATAAAAGTTTAAAAATTATTGAAGAATATTTTCTTTTCCTTTGTAAAGACCAGATAAATTTCATTGTTTTGTAGAGAAAAATGATAATTTAACATCTGATAAAATTATAATTTAAAATATATCCTTGTCTGTACCACAAGATGAAATATAAATAGAATTAATGCAGGAAAAGAATTTTTTTTTATCATATACCAAAATTTTACCAGAATCAGTTTTTAGAAAATTTAACTCCCTCTTCAGTACACTACAACTTTTTGTAATTTCACCTCATTTTCAACCATATTCACAGATTAGGCATAAAAGTATCAGCAATTTAAGATAATGACCTACTGCGATGCAAAAAATACTTTTTTTTCCTTCATTTTTAAAAATTATTAAAACTATTTTACCACAAAGCAAGACCGATTCAGCAAAAGTATTGGGTCAGCTTTTTGTTTTAAACTGTAAGAAAAGTGGCAAAGGGGAAACAACTCCATAAAGACATGAATAGCATTGAGTTAAATTTCTTCAGCAAAATTTATTTCCATGGTTGAGAGGTAATGCTATTCCAATTATTTGTTTTAGTTCACAAAGTGCTCATTTTCCTTGCTGCAATTATAATTTCTGCAGGCAGGCTCAATCAAATATTCCACAGCATGATGGAAAATCTTGCATTTTCACATGTGAAAATATAAAGATATATTTTTCAAATTAGAAAATATAGGAATGAAAAAATATGAAAAATATTTGCCAATAACTTTCTACATCTTATTTGCAAGTACATAATAAAACTTAATCAAAAGTTATATGATTTATTTGGCAGTCATTATGACAAATAGAAACATGTAGCCTGACTGAAGATAAAATGCTGAATCACTTTTATCAGAGGTCATGAAGGTTACCACTGAACAAGCAAGCATATATTGAACAGCAGTTTTCATTGATATGTTTGAATAATAATTTCATCTATTTCTGCTCCATGTTTTATTAATTTTAAAAAAAAAAACATACACCAACATTATGCTACAGTTAGCTATATATCTTGTAGAATATAAAAGAGAGCCTCAGTGGATAAAATAGTATAAACTAATGAAATTTGCATCATGAAATAAAGTATTACATGTATTATTATTATTATTATTATTATTATTATTATTATTAATTTCATTATTTATTATTATTATTTATTTATTATTTTTATTATTATTAATATCATCATCATCATTATTATTATTATTATGTTGTTGTTGTTGTTATTATTTATTATTATTATTATTATTATTATTATTATTATTATTATTATTAAAACATAAAAAAAGTCCCTGTGTGTATGATATCACTGACCTAACCTGCATAACTTAACAGTTGATCAATTCACTAATTTGACTTAGGTATTACTGTAAGAACATATTCCATATAAACTATCTACTTTTCACACTAATTTGACTTGGGTATTACTGTAAGAACATATTCCATATAAACTATCTACTTTTCACACTAATTTCATGCTACATTCAATTAGGAAATGTGCAAAATAAAATGTGTTTGAATACTAGAAGGGATTTCTTTTTTAAGGTAAAACTATATCTCTCCATCCCCTCCACCATGATAATTAAAGTCATTATGTGCATCATAGTGACTACAAGAAAAGAAATAAAAAAATCTAGAAAGGAGAATGAAATAAAATATTGTTAGGAGTGTGATACATAAAATCCATAATTTGTATGGCCAAAGATAACCATTTCATGTCCAGATAGAATTATTATAAGTATGCCCAAAGATAACCATTTCATGTCCAGATAGAAAGGAAAATGAAACATACATGATCATTCTTTTAATACATATTGGGATTAAATTCTTCACCTCACAAGGTCATATTGAAGAGAAACTTTCACTAAATGACAAAAATTAGTTTTTATCAAACTGCACTCTTACCATCTACAAAATAGTTTTCTTTCTTCAAAATATTATATATTTTCCTGTTCTTTATTTGACGAATGTACATTATGGCATTCTAGTTTTTGAAGAATTTAATTACAGGATACTCACACATTATTCTAATTAATTTATTCACTTATTGATTGTATGGAACTGTACTACTTCATATTCATCATTTTTCACACTAATTTCAAGACATTTTTCAACAGCATAAAAATGATCTGACCCTTTTTTGTCACATGGCAACCCTCAATAACAACAACTAAATCATCTGTTTTAAATTCATGATGAATATAAGTTAGTATTTACAACTGAATTCCAGCAGTCTTGTGTTCTGTCCTTCCTGAACCATGGTGAATTGTGCTAAGGTGTTAGTATCTATCTGGTACATATGCAGGATTAATAGAACCATTAGCATTTGTGTTAGATGGGTTATCAAAATCAGGTGAATCTAAATCTATCAAGCCATTCATCTCTGTGTTAGAGTGGTAAGAGTCAAGCATTATTCGACCTGCTGATGTTGTAATATCCATACCTTGCTTCGGTTCCCTCTGTGGCAGTAAAAACACGACTGACAAGGCCACTGAAATATGCCATGCACTGTGTAAATACTTATAGTTGTCATTTGTCTCAAAAAAGGCAAATATAATCAATCCAACTCCAGCTAGAATCACTCCAGGAATAAGATGCTTCAAGTAACGTAATTTGGATGGATAACACTGACGGCTCTTTCTACATTGCACAATCTGAAAGTACAGAATGATGTATATCAAAGGTCATCTGCATTTGTTCTGTATGTTTTCATGCCAATTCTAAGAAAGTAACCTTATATTCAATATCTAAGGATGAAGTACTAGTAAAATCCCCCAAAACATATTTATTTAAACTGCTCTTGAGATGTATGTGTTATACAGTAGTTACAGAGGATTATAAATCTTACATGCAACAGGTCTTTGCTATATGTTTTAAGTCCAATTTAATTGAGACTGAGCATATTGCAGAATGAATTGAATTGGCTTCAATATAATGTATTCAATGCACAAATAAAATCCATGAATGGGTTTAGGAAACAAAACAAATAAAGAACTTTCTATGGCTGAGACTTTGACCCCAAGGGATGAGAGCACGTTAGCGTCATAAGTATTCATTTCAAATAACGTGAAAATGTAATCAGGTCATTTATATAAATATAGAAAATACATGAGTTTGACTTCATTTTTCAAGGTTAAATTGTATTGTGTAAATGTGCTGAGTTTAAAAATCAAGTAAATAGAGTATGAATCTAATCAGGTCAACTATATATTGACAGAAACAAGCCAACCAAACTAAAAAGTTTAATTAACCTCAGTTTAGATTTTTTTAATTAAAAAAGAAAAAATAGCTTTAAAAATAATCCAAACACTAAATATGTCAATAAGTGAGGGCTTACATTATACCTCCTGTAACAGAGACAAACAGATGGAAAAACACAAATGTAATAATACTCTAACAGGTCAAATCTCATAAATTCAAAGCTTATATGGGACAAAAAACAAGTCTCATGATATAAATGCCAACCACGTTTAATAATAAATAAATAAATAAATAAATAAACAAATAAATAAATAAATAAATAAATAAATAAATAAATAAATAAATAATATCTACTGATATCCATATTAAAAATCTCAATGGTTTGATAACAAGACTATCTAACAAGGTTCAGGAGAGTGTAACAGACAGATGGATGGACAAGTCGATTCAGCATACCCATCTATCAAACTTATCTATGAGGGACTAATCAATCAAATAGAATGAAAATCTAATTAGGTCCTCTAGACATTGATATAAACATGCCAACCAAATTCATTAGTATATGTCACATGCTAATAAGCTTCCCAAGAAACACCATAATCATTCTGACCCTGTTTCAAGCAGTGTAATGCTTTGGCTAGTGCAGGGGCATGCAGTAATTGTGTAAATCAGTAATTTTATAATCAATAAATTTATAATCAATATTTGGACAGGTAAGACTTTAATGTTCACAGAAAAAGATGAATACCAATGGAAAGCAAGCTGTCATAATGGCATCACCCACCCACCCTAAAATTGGTCACACTTAGTGTTAACTTACTGCAAAAGATATATTTTAAGGCTGCATACTTCCCATAACATATTTGTAACTATTACAAGAATGGTTGGGGTTTCTTTTATCTTTTCTGCAGTGACTAACAACTCAAAAAAATGTCTTTTTCTCCAAAATCCACTTTGATCACAGAGTTCGACTCATTTAAATTTTAGGAAACTTTTGTGATATGATATAAAACCAGTATTATTAATACTTGGTAGTTTTGATAAGAAGACTCTCTAAATTGTAAACATGCACTCAGTTGTGTAGCAAACAATTACATGACACTCTACCAATAAACTTTTGCATGTCTGATGGGAATTTTGGGAGCCCTGCAGATGCAGTGATTCCTTGTGCAGTTGCTACACCAATACATGCACTCTGTTATGATGACTGTCTTTATTTATCATTGGATCTACAACACATTTAAATGAAGACCATGTTTTAGACTGGGCATAAAATCTTATTGTGATGCTCAGTTAATGTAGCCACAATCTCTCAACACTTTGCTCTGCTACCCATGGAGATAATAAGGTCTTGGCTGTGAATAATTACATGTGCCACAATGATCATGGCATGGATTTGTTGACATCGTGGCACAAGTGTCTGATAACCAGAATGTTCTAGAAAAGACTCCATTTTAACAGTAAAAAAATCATCGCCTATCATTTTAGGTCAAACTATTCCACTCTTTTCTTACTCTGATGGACCTTTGTCCAAAATATATTCAACACTGTTAAATCATGTCATGCTATTATTTAAAATATTTTGTTTATATATGGGACTGTAGCTTTAAGTGTCTGATGGCAAGTTCATTTGTCCCTTAAAAATACAATCATTAATGATTTCATATTTAGTAACCTTACAGTTATCTACTATTTTAAAAATCTGGAATCATTTTAACAATGGTAGCTGTATCTTGAGTTATTCATGTGATGCAGTGAAGTCATTATTTCAGATAAGTTTTATTGCAAAATACATCTGAAAGGTACCATGGAAGTGAAAATACAAAAACTTAACATAAATTAAACAAGTTGTTAAAATTGCTGACACAATGGAGTAGAATGAATAAAAACAATATATGAATTCATTTATTTTTATGGGTATTGATTTTTATGGTCCAACAAACTACCATATTCTTTTTTTGGTCCAACAAACTACCATATTTTCTATACGTAAATTTATGAATTGGGGATGGGGATTACATTATCATAGATGAATCATGATTCACTAAATATACAAGCATGCTGTTTATATTAATTGCAGAATCCACTAAAATTGTAAGCCCATAAATTTAAAAAAAAATGCATTGTGATTTAAAAAAGTCAAATCTTACCCATGATATAACCATAGCCAAAATCCCTAGTGTAGCTGGCACCACAAAGACCCACAAACTATGCCGATCATATTCCACACCAATTGCAAGACCCAGGAATCCCATGGCGTGGAGGAAGGACTTAACTGTCTTGGGGATTTTTGCCAGCATTATAAGCGTCACCCAGAAGGAGAGAATGGAACCATAGAAGTCCGAGAAACTTAGGACTTCATATTTCATCATACAGTAGTAATACAGCTTACTACTATCACAGGCATGGTAGAACTGAAATAGATAAGGACTTCACGTTTCATACAATAGAGATTGAGATATACCACTATCACAAACATTGTAGAATCATAATAGAGAAGGACTTCATGTTTCAACATACAATAGAGATAGAGATTGAGATATACCACTATCACAGGCATGGTAGAATGGAACTACAAAAGGACTTTCATTGCATCATACAATAGAGATTGAGATATACCACTATCACAAACATTGCAGAATCATAATAGAGAAGGACTTCATGTTTCAACATACAATAGAGATAGAGATTGAGATATACCACTATCACAGGCATGGTAGAATGGAAATACAAAAGGACTTTCATTGCATCATACAATAGAGATTGAGATATACCACTATCACAAACATTGCAGAATCATAATAGAGAAGGACTTCATGTTTCAACATACAATAGAGATAGAGATTGAGATATACCACTATCACAAGCATGGTAGAATGGAATAACATAAGGACTTTCATTGCATCATATAATAGAGATTGAGATATACCACTATCACAAACAAGGTAGAATCGAAAACAAAAAAAAACTTTTAAATGGATATAATATGATATAAAGAGAACAAAATGCATGAAAAAGATCTGTAAATATTAACAGTACCTATTCTCATTGCATTCATACAGAAGAATATCTCACTGCTTTCAGATAGTGTCATAAATAGTGTTATAACGCCATTAAATACCAACCAACCAATCAGTGAAGAGGTGTAATAAGATGCAGCAGGACTAAACTACTTAATTTGTAAATATAAAATCTGACTTCTTACTTACATCCAGTATTCTTGTTTTAGTAGTAAAATGAACTTTATGATAGTTGCAATAGTAACTGAAGATTGAATAAATTATCAGATTGTAAATTAACTTTTTCCCAACTTTTTAAAAAAAAATATTAAATTAAATTTACTCTGCTGCCTGTAAAAATAATTATAACTAAAGATAATAATTTCAATTTCCAATATTTGTTTATGAACAAATATTTGAAAAATCTTCCCAGTGTGAAAAATTAGACATGTAGGCTTAGAAGACAATAATTATTGTTATATCATAGATTGATGGTGTATAAACAAAATTATTGGATACAATTTATTTTGACGAAACAGCTCTTACATTTAGTGTGAACCTGATATCTGATGACTGTAAACAAATATTAAACACATGTAAACTGTGACAATTATTTTATTTTCACATATATTTTAATATTATTAAGTTTTCATAAATTCATTCAAGCCAGCATATTTGCAACATAAAATATTTTTAACTGGCTCGTTTAAAAACACAAATATTTAGTAATTATATTTATATGAATAAATTTGTTTCCAAATACAGTTACCATATACAGAGCTTGAACTATGACATTTAAAACATCAAACTATTAGCGAGATACATATGGTGAATTACATACCAAACACAAAGAGTACAATCACAAAGCTAACAGAAAAAGCGCTAACACATAAAGTTTGATCACATACCTAACACATAAAGTTTGATCACATACCTAACACATAAAGTTCAATCACAATGCTAACACATAAAGTTTGATCACATACCTAACACATAAAGTTTGATCACATACCTAACACATAAAGTTTGATCACATACCTAACACATAAAGTTTGATCACATACCTAACACATAAAGTTTGATCACACACCTAACAGATAAAGTCTGATCACATGCCTAATACATAAAGGTTGATAAGAAATCAAGCAGACAAATATGAATCATTAACATTAAAATAAACAGCCCTACAATATACCAAATGCAATTACTTAAAGCTAGATTCCAACTGCATCGATCAAGTTCTGCCATCAAATAATGTGCCACGAAATCCAGGTCTATCCAGTTTGCTAGGAGTACTCAGTAAAAAATACCCTGACCTGCCAGTGAATTATGCAGCAGCAGATCAGGGTCTATTTGTTTGCAGTTGAACCTGACCTATTAACTTTAGAGTGGTCGTGGATGTGTCCAATTTGAGGATTATTTGATAATAAATAGGGAGGGTGACTCATGCTTTATCTGGAAATCAAATTTCTCTTTGCAACTGGACTAACCTTGAGTGGCCAGACTGGTAAGACATAACTTTACAACAGAAGAATCATACCACTACTAGACAATGATAGGCAGGTGAGCAATTTTTGTTAACAAAAGCACAATCAAACAGTTTTTCAAAAAAAATTCCAGAACAATCAGTTTAAAGCCCAAATGATGTCATAATGTGTGAAAAAATTCATATATACCAATATGTTTGAATAATACTGAATTTGTATAAAAATTTGTCCTAAATATCATTTACTGCCTTAAAACAAAATACTACCGACATTTTATAACAATGAGTATTTTCTCCCTTGATTAAAAAAAACATGGCCATTGTTCACATGCATCTGAATAAATTCAATCTTGTTCAGTGACATTCCTAACACACAATTTAATGAAATCAGCACCATAAATACAAGAAGCTCCCACCAATGTTGGATACATAGACTCATTATAAGTGATATTTTTAGCTATTTAGTTGGAAATATAAATCATACATGAAATGATTTTGAAGGAAAAAGGTAAAGCACATGTTTCATGATTTGTGTATAAACTTATTTAATTCCAAATTTGGATGCTATCTCATATCATCAATTATCCACTCATTACAATTTTCTCGACAAAAACATGCCATTCAAAACTATCCAGTCTTGCACAATTCACTCTTATTAACCAATTGCTGCATAAACCATTTCTATGAAAACAAGCATCTACCAAGCATACTGTTGTTGATGTTATTTTCATCACTGGCATAATTTTATTGAACATATTTATTCAGTCCTAAACAATAACAGAATTATAAGAAACTCTGTTGACTGAATTAAGAGATGGCACGTCTGAATCATAAATTGAATATCTGAACAGTATTTGTGTGACATGTGTGATTTGGATACTTTAAAATAGCTTTCAACAAATGTTCAGTCATTTCGCTACGATGTCTACAGTGTGGAAGTTTATAGTGATGTCCAGCACTGGGGCATCATGCCACAGACATGTAGCATGACATGCCACCCAGTCATATTAACCTGACACCAGGCCAACCAGTCCTAACACCAACCTCTTAATGCTAAGTAACAAACAAGGCACATGCAGTTACCATTTTTATAAGTCTTTGGTATGACTCAGCTGGAAGTTGAACCTGCAACTTCCATGTCCAAGATAGATGCTCTAGCCATTAAGTACACCAA
This sequence comes from Unio pictorum, assembly GCA_030141615.1. NCBI lineage: Eukaryota > Metazoa > Mollusca > Bivalvia > Unionida > Unionidae > Unio > Unio pictorum. The sequence goes on along the minus strand of JARLTB010000157.1, from coordinate 3,260,682 downwards.
AGCAGACCTGAACAGTATTTAATCCTAACATCTTGATTATCTGATAGAACTGTTAAAGTTCAATAACTTTGAAAATCCACTCCTTTCTTCCAAAAACTTAGAGGTTGAGAATAATACAATTTATAAATGGCACTACTTTAGACAGTATTACTCAAGAAAAATCTTTGCATATAATTTAAGAGAATGCAATATGTTGGGATTTTGTCTCACTGGTAAGCAGTGGTATATTGTAATCCCCACTACATACATTGCAAAATGTTTCAAATTTTGTTGATGATGCCACTTTTGGAAACGTGAAATCATCTGTTATGTGTCATCTCAACAAAAATCTAAACATCCTACCTACCTAATTTCTTAAAGAATCTTGAATCCAATGAAGCATCCTAAATATAGACATCCTAATAAATAAATATTTTAAATTTTACTTTTGTATAATAATAATATATACTATATTATGTATTTTCTGTACTTATCAATTTAACACCATATTTTGTATACTTCCTTTATTTTCATCATTTTCAAAAATATTTTTTCAGAACTAAAATAAATTAAATCATGACTTCACATTTTACATCATCATAATGTTCAGTGCATTATAACCCTTTCTATTGATTGTTTTGGGAATGCACAAATAAAGATTTTCCTTCCCACCAAGAATGTTATTAAAGAATAAACAGGGCATGTTTCTATTATGGCCCACGTTGAATTATATGATATGTTTATTTGGAACACTATATCTTTCCAATGTAATTTTTTACCCTTACATTTTAAGTACTTAACTTTTAGTTGGCACTTCACAGCCAGTATCGTTCTGACATGCTGTTAAACAGAACACATTTACATACATACATAACTAAATACATTCATTTGGGAGTACATACCTACCTACATACCTACCTACCTACCTACCTACCTACATGCTGTTGCAAACATTCAAATAAATCAATATGGGCTGTAATGAGCTGATTAAAAGTTACCAATCTCAAATTGTAAAAATAAATTTAAAAATTTCAAAACAAGTGCCAGGTTTTTCATCAACCCTTATGCCAAATGTGACTATCCAAAAAGTGTAGAACAGCTTTACCAATTTTAGGTAAAAATTACATTTCTGTAAAATCAGGAATATAACAGAATTTTGTAAGCCTTTCAATGACAAAAGAAATCTTAAAAGATGACATGTATTCTTTTCAGAGGTTCAACAGCTTTTTAAGAATAAAAGTGATTGCAGAATGTGAAAAATAACTGGAGCTTACAGCAATAGATCAAATATTACCTAAACAATAAGGAATTCATTCCAAATAATACATTGTAAAGGACATGTTTCATACTTTTTCAACGACTAAAATATTTTTCAAGTTTTTACAACCACTATTTCAGAGTTACGAATTAAACAAACTAGAAAACAAATTTCATGCTAATTATGTTTCTCCAAGAATACTTACAAAATCACATTATGTTAGGAATACTATCCTGCAACCTTGCAAATCAAGTCCTGCCCCCCACCACCACCACCACCACAACCACCCACCCCAAGAATAAAAAAAATAGTCTTTACCTGACACTATCAATAGACAAAGGGCAATAACTGATGCTCATTACCTCCCCTTGGCACAGCCAGGTGTCACTAGTTTTTAGCTGAACAAGAAACTAACACGAAGATACTCACATGCCAGGGGGTTTGGAAGATTTTTATGTAATGTGATTAAGTAAGTATCCTCTGAGAAACATAATTTACTTAACAATTTGCTTTCTCTTTGAATATAGTCCCTAATTACATTATGTTTTGAAAATAAGTAATAGGAGGAGAAGATGCTGAGTACACAACCTCTTCTTCAGCTGTCCTTCAAGGGATGAATTATGAATTCCCCCATGTGAATGATAACCTTTTCTCCTAATTACATAAACAACACAGCTTGGGGTCACTTGACCTGAGACCCTAACATACAGATAAGAAGATGATTATTTGAAATCTTAAAGCGTGATATCCTGTGTTCCAGTTCAAATTGAGAGGAAGAGAATTTGCATGTGCCACAACATGTCTCTGTGTGCTTCAAGTTAGTGCTTGAGAACATGAACAGGATCTTGCATGGCTGCTGTTCTCAACCAGTCTATGGAAGAAAGCAAGCAAGTGATGACTCTTTGATTACTGACAAATTGTAACCTATTTTGGGCTATAAATCCCAATTGTAATAAGAGAATCAAAGACAAAATCTGATCTGAACTGAGGAGTGTCTGGGTTGATATAAAGGGCATGAAGCTCTCTTACTCTGCATGCAGAAGCTGAAGCTACCAGGAAATATGAACTGTATGATAGTGTCTTAGCGAAATGTAGGCTAGAGGTTCGAGTGGATTAAATTAAGCCAGTGCTTTCCATTACGAATCACTGCTGTCTCACCTCTGTCTGCATGGGTTCGAGTCTAAGATTCGGCTAATGTAGTTATGTGAGAAAGCTTGCCAGTAGCTTCTCGTGGGTCGATGGTACTTTCCGGGGTTTTTCCCGGGTTCTTCCTCCGCCAATAATACTGGCCACCATGTATAGCCTACCATGTGCTGAGAAATGGCGTTAAACCCTAAAACAACAAAACAAGAACAACAATGCTTAGTTAACAAATAAACCATAATTGTATCAAAACAACATGAAATATGAATAAACATGGCATAAATATCATGCAGTAATTCAGAATTTCACAAATGGATGAAGTAAACAAAGTAAAAGGTACACCAACTCATAATGGCCTTGTATGTGGTCAACAATAGCATGGTGGGATCATGATCTTAAAAGATGAAGTCCTGAAAAATGACAAAATTACTTAAATATTGGCAGAAATTTTAAAATAATGCATACAACATGCAGTAAATTGATAAATATGCACAATAAATACAAAATGAACATTGGATTTCCATATGAACACAAAAATGGCTTGATTGTCAGAATGAGTTGTACAATATGTGGTCTGTACAACAGTGAAGCTAATAACTAGTAACAGATGCTGGTGCCAAGGGGAGTTAATGGGCAAGAGCTATTGCCCTTGGTTTATTGAGATTGACAGGGAAAGACAATTTTTTTTTTCTTTTAGTAAGACTTGATTGACAAGGTAGCAATCAAATATTCTATTGTAATGTGATTGGGGAACATATTCAAAGTAGAAATGTGTTCATAGAAAGTGAATGTTCCAATATGTGCCTGAAAATCGTTATAGAAGGAAAACTTAACCAAGGTGCAACAGACATGCGCACAGACAAAAACCCTTCCCTGTTGTGTAAGGCATTGAAAGAAAATGAACAACAAATCATGTCATTACATGTGGTTCCATAATATATGGCTAGATACTTGGTAAGCCTTATTCATTCCCTTGAATTCTGACACACAGCTAAGATTATTTTATCTTTTACAGAAATGTGATTAATTCTGAAACTAATTGATGTACAATACTGACCTTTGTTGAAGTGAATATGAGGTTTTATGGACCAGTAAATATATTGAGAGAAGAGTTTAATATATCTTACAATTCAATTACACAACAGCAAAGACCAAGAATTGTTTTAACACATTTTATTCATTTTAAAAAGCTGTAATATCATAATTTGTTTTAGAAAAACAGAAATATGGTGCTGCAACTGTGATGTTATGATTAGAAGTGCAACAATTCATCATGTATGCATTTAAATCAAGATATTTTCTGTTGTGATAGGGCACACTAATATCTGTTCCAGTGAAATATGCAAATATCACATGTGTGACTGAACATCAATGTAGTTAAAGGTGATTTTTCATGTATATTATAGGAGTACCTAAAATGTAAAGTGAGAAAAGAATGATAGAAGTTTTTTAATGAACTGATGATTCTATTAACAAGAATTTTTAGGAATCCTGCACAAGATCGTGATTTTTAATTTTTAATTCCTGAGCACAGAAAACATCTATCAAGTTCTGAACAATTTTGGTATGTTGTCACTGTCGTTGCTTTTTGGGGTTTAATGCCATTTTTCAGCACATGATAGGCTATACATGGTGGCAAGTATATCTGGTAGAGGAAGAACCCTGAAAATCCCGGGAAGAACCCCTAACACACGAAAAGCTACTGGCAAGCTTTTCCTACAAACCTATGCTGACCTAACCTGAGAATCCAACCCACAAAGACACAGGTGAGATGTCAGTGATCGGTAAAGGTGAGTTCTTTAAACCACTTAGGCCCCCAAAACTCAAGCATAATAAATTGGATACAAAACTATTTTCTTATGCCTGTTTGAGTTAACAACTTTGCAAGATGCCACTGATTGACACCAATTTTAAATAAGACCAACTAGATAATATCCAAAAGATTTTAATGAAAGCTCTGTGTCATTATGAATTCAGAAGAAATAACAAGATTTACAAGGTAAGCACCATAGTGGATGTATTGGATGTCATATCAACCCATTTTTATTTGCAACAAACTAGACATAAGAAGAAGTCTTTTAGTGAAAACCCAATGTCATATGATCATCCATTTTTGAAGAAGTAGCCATAACAATATTTTTAAGATTGCCAATATGCAGACCATACTGTATGTCATATTTACATCATTTTCTGTCACCATGGAGACCATATTCTATGTCATACTTAACATCATTTTCTGTCACCATGGAGACCATATTCTATGTCATACTTAACATCATTTTCTGTCACCATGGAGACCATATTCTATGTCATACTTAACATCATTTTCTGTCACCATGCAGATCCTATTCTATGTCATACTTAACATCATTTTCTGTCACCATGCAGACCCTATTCTATGTCATACTTAACATTATTTTCTGTTGCTATGGAGATCATATTCTATGTCATACTTAGCATAATTTTCTGTCACCATGCACACCCTATTCTATGTCATACTTAACATCATTTTTCTGTCACCATGCAGACCCTATTCTATGTCATACTTAACATTATTTTCTGTCACCATGCATCATCATAAATCTCTTAGCAAAAACTCCATATTAATATGACCAACAATTCAAGAGGAGTAGCAATAATAAGATTTGTTGATGGCAGTCATAGTGGATGTTAAATCATTACTAATTTCATTTACAACCAGGTGATATCCACAATATGCTAACTAATAACTTTCATTTTAACACCATCTATAACACGAAATAGAATTCAATCTGTGCCACTATGCTCATTTTAACACCATTTATAACAAACAAATAGTATTCAATCTGTACCACTATGCTCATTTTAATTTTAAACACCGTCTATAACAAAGAAAAAGTATTCAATCTGTGCCACTATGCTCATTTTAACAACATTTAAAACAAAGAAATAGTATTCAATCTGTGCCACTATGCTCATTTTAACACCATCAATAACAAGAAATAGAATTCAATCTGTGCCACAATGCTCATTTTAACACCATTCATAAAAAAGAATTAGTATTCAATCTGTGCTATTATGCTAATTTTAACATCATTTATAACAAAGAAATAGAATTCAATATGTGCCACAATGCTCATTTTAACACCATTTATAACAAAGAAATAGTATTCAATCTGTGCCACTATGCTCATTTTTACACCATTTATAAAAAAGAAATAGTTTTCAATCTGTGCCACTATGCTCATTTTTACACCATTCATAAAAAAGAAATAGTATTCAATCTGTGCCACTATGCTCATTTTAACACCATTTATAACAAAGAAATAGTATTCAATCTCTGCCACTATGCTCATTTTAACACCATTTATAACAAAGAAATAGTATTCAATCTGTGCCACTATGCTCATTTTTACACCATTTATAAAAAAGAAAGTTTTCAATCTGTGCCACTATGCTCATTTTTACACCATTCATAAAAAAGAAATAGTATTCAATCTGTGCCACTATGCTCATTTTAACACCATTTATAACAAAGAAATAGTATTCAATCTCTGCCACTATGCTCATTTTAACACCATTTATAACAAAGAAATTGAGGGGCCCCGAGTGGCCTAAAGCGGTGTCCGTTACGAATCACTGCCATCTCACCTCTGCCTGCGTAGGTTCGAGTCTAAGATTCGGCTAATGTAGTTATGTGAGAAAGCTTGCCAGTAGCTTCTCGTGGGTTGGTGGTTCTTTCCGGGGGTTCTCTCAGGTTCTTCCTCCACCAATAATACTGGCCGCCATGTATAGCCTATTGTGTGCTAAAAAATGGCGTTAAGCCTTACAACAATAACAACAAAGAAAAAGAATTAAATCTGTGCCATTATGCTCACTTTAACACCATTCATAAAAAAGAAATAGTATTCAATCTGTGCCACTATGCTCATTTTTACACCATTCATAAAAAAGAAATAGTATTCAATCTGTGCCACTATGCTCATTTTTACACCATTTATTACAAAGAAATAGTATTCAATCTGTGCCACAATGCTCATTTTAACACCATTCATAAAAAAGAAATAGTATTCAATCTGTGCCACTATGCTCATTTTAACACCATTTATAACAAAGAAATAGTATTCAATCTGTGCCACAATGCTCATTTTAACACCATTCATAAAAAAGAAATAGTATTCAATCTGTGCCACTATGCTCATTTTAACACCATTTATAACAAAGAAATAGTATTCAATCTGTGCCACTATGCTCATTTTAACACCATTTATAACAAAGAAATAAAATTCAATATGTGTCACTATGCTCTTTTTTACACCATTTATAACAAAGAAATTGAGGGGCCCCGAGTTTCCTAAAGCGGTGTCTGCTACGGATCACTGCCATCTCACCTCTGTCTGCGCAGGTTCGAGTCTAAGATTCAGCTAATGTAGTTATGTGAGAAAGCTTACCAGTAGCTTCTCATGGGTCGGTGGTTCTTTCCAGGGGTTCTCTCAGGTTCTTCCTCCACCAATAATACTGGCCGCCATGTATAGCCTATTGTGTGCTGAAAAATGGCGTTAAGCCTTACAACAACAACAACAACAAAGAAAAAGAATTCAATCTGTGCTACTATGCTCATTTTAACACCATTTATAACAAAGAAATAGTATTCAATTTGTGCTACTATGCTCATTTTTACACCATTTATAACAAAGAAATAGTATTCAATCTGTGCTACTATGCTCATTTTTACACCATTGCTGGCAACATATGCTGAGACTCACATGAAGATTGATGTATGTGTATGCGTGCACATCTCACTAATCACCTAGTTAGCACAGTTACGTTCAGTTTGTGCCAATTGTTTATTTAAACCATAATCACAGGAACACATCTATGGCATAAATTGGTGTCAACTGTAGACATATTATGAAGTCTTTTAGTGAAAACTCTTTGTCAAGATAACAGCCTGTTCAGGATGAGAAGTGACATGATTTTTAAAATGGCATCCATGGTGACTATGCTTTATGTCCACGGGCAGGTCCTATGGACATTTTTATTTAGAACCATCCAGACAGCATTAGCAGTCTTTCACTGCTGTCTCATCTCTGTCTGTGTGGGTTTTGAGTCTAAGGCTCAGCCAATGTGTGTATGTGAGAAAGCTTGCCAGTAGCTTCTCATGGAATTATGGTTCTTTCCTGGGTTTTCCCAAGTTGTTCCTCCAACGTTTACACTGGCCATCAGGTATAGCCTATCTTGTGCTGAGAAATGGTGCTAAACCCTATGAAAACAAAAACGACTAGCAATACTGAGAACATTTTCCTTTGCCTACATATGATTATCTTAATAAGTATACATTGTCTTTGAGTTATTTATAACTAAAATAATCCATTAAAAGAGACATGTGTTGTTTTATTAGATATGTCTTATGCAACAAATCAAGCAAAGGATGACTTCACTCGGCAGCAGCGAAATCAGGGAGTAACAAAATATTAAGTCTATTGTCATTTGTCAAGTGTATTACAACCGGCATTTTTATTATCGTGTTCTAAGTTACATTGTTTTAAATTTGTAGACCCACTAAATTCGTGTGGGTAATGATTAACCCTTGTTTTTTGTTTTTCATTTTACTTCTACTGCAATCAAATATTGATATTGATACAGTATATCATCATATAAAATATCATGAGACCAATACATATAAATGAATTATTACTACTATGATAAATGTTATGTGCTTTTCAGAAACTCAAAACAATCTTAATACGGATGTAGCTTACCCTGTCACTGAAATGTTATATTGTTGTCTTACTACCTGTAAATGAACATGATACAAACACCAGTCAGTGCTGTCCATAGACTGCTTTCCTTGTCACTGAAATGTTATACTGTTGTCTTACTACCTGTAAATGAACATGATACAGACACCAGTCAGTGCTGTCCCTAGACTGCTTACCTTGTCACTGAAATGTTATATTGTTGTCTCACTACCTGCAAATGTATGTGATACAATCACCAATCAGTGCTGTTCCTAGACTGCCTTAATAGAGCACTGCACCCTCCTTGAAATGGCCAAACTCTCAGAAATCTTCCAAGTTCTAATTCATGAGTTTTGGTAAAATTCTACCTGTGCATTGTGGGCATCCACTTGGCATCATTTACCCCAATTTCTACAAGTAGTGTAAATAATATCTAAAACAAAAGTAAAGTGCATGAAATGCCTTAAAATTCTCTTGTAAATAAATAGTGCCCTCAGACAAGCTTTACAATACATAAAACAATGACATGCTATCAGCACCCTGTCCTTACTAGTAGTCTGAAACTTTATTAGTCTGACAACTTACTGTTGAGAAGAACATAGTGAAAGTATAAACCAGGGCCTCTAGAAAGAATCTTTTATAGGCTGCTAGACAAACAGCTGGAATGAAGAACAAGTTGCTGAGGGTCAACAAAAGAACAGCAGTCAACTCTGCAGCATCAGAATTAGCGTCTGTACCATCTGTACAACCATAACCTCTCCAGCCTGAAATCAAACACAAGCAACCAAAAAAAGACAAATTGCCAGGCATTAATCTCTCATTACAAAACAAGATATTCAACTTTAGTTTATATTGTGTAGATCTTTTGTTGTTTTTAAGCTAATATTTATTTTAATTAATGACATACCTTAAAAAGCTCATCAAAATAATATTTCCTGTCATATATTGTGCATCAAATAGAACTGGCTGTGGTTCTGTGCACAATGTACCTCATTATTCTTTATTATAAGGTAACATCACATTGTGGTACACTTAAATAGCACCTATAAATAGGTCATAATGAGCATACACTGTATATTACAATGGGCAATGCTAAAACTCTACTTACTATTGTATAATAAAATGACATGAATGCGGTCAAAAAACTTGATTAGTTCCACAACAATAACATTAGACTTCCATTGCTGTTCCTTTCCGAGCAATGAGCAATATTTTCAAGAACTTATAGAATACTTTAGGTACTTATAACATCTTACCTCTATTCAGTCACTCATTCCCTAACTCATTCATTCAACAGCTCATTTATTAGTTGATTCATACATACATTCACTCGTTCGTTTATTTGTTCATTGATTCGTCCCTCCCTCCCTCCCTCCTTCCTTCCTTCCCTCCCTCCTTCCTTCCTTCCTTCCTTCCTTCCTTCCTTCCTTCCTTCCTTCCTTCATTCATTCATTCATTCATTCAGGATTAAGTGGTTTACCAGCAAAGCAGTCACAAGTACTGAAGACATGGATCCCACTCATATACTCCTGGCAGCGTCCATAGCGTCCACACTGCATGTCAACACACTTTGTCAAGCTGACATCATAGTTTATCAGTGGAATCTTTTTGCAAACTTCATAGACACTGGATGAATGAAAAGATTTTAAAAAATTAATCCAAGCTTAAAGATTGTCAATATATCAAAATAATCACAAAAATACTTAAACTAAACTGAATACATGCCCCATACTGTAATAAACTTCTGGTAGCAAGGATTCGGGTATCTGCCCCTGGGAAAGTTGTGCACCTATTTTATAAAGACTTCAACCAAAAAGTTGATACTAGAAAGACAATGGACATAGATTGATATACAGATGATATTCAAAAAGCTATGCCATTTCTAAGAGAATACTCATTGCATTCAAGGTCAAGTATTTATTACTAATGACGTCAGCAAGGTTTCTGTGCAACATTAAACACTCTCGGGTGTATTTGTTACTATAAGGCACATATAACTTATATAACTGTATATATGTCAGATCTAACTGCAAACTGCATACACCCAGATCATCCAGTGTCTAATATGCTGGCAGATCTGGTCTGTACAGTCTGTAAGGAATCATCAGCAGGATAAACAACACAGATGATTAATAATTGAAACAACCTAATTCTACTTTTGAAAGTCTAGAACCCAAGTAATGCATTTCCATGTACACCTCTCCCTCGATAACTCGCACACAAAAGGATCCCAAAATATAGACTGCAATATAAGTGAGGGTGCTGGTTATGGAGGGACCTCCATAACAGTAACAATATGAAATCATACCATCCTCGATGGGCATATAAAACCAGGGGATGGCTAACTCTTAAATGGTTGAATACTCATTTTAAAATTGAGTTGGGAATAACTGTCCAGAAAGCACTTTTTCCTACAAAGTTATTTGTTTTATGCTAAAATGACCTTTATTTTCAAAATGTCCAATCACTGGTATAATGAAATACTGATACCATGATTTCACTGAAAAACCACTTTGGTGGCCTAGTAGTTAGAGTGTCCGCTGCAGAAGCAGGAGGTCTTGGGTTCGATCCCCGTCCCAGTTATAACAATGACTTACAAAAATGACTTACAAAAATAGTACTAACAGCTGCCTCTCTTGGCGCTCAGCATTAAGAGGTTAGTGTTAGGACTGGTCGGCCTGGTGTTACGATAATATGACTGGGTGGGACATCATGCTACATGTCTGCGGCATGATGCCCCAGTGCTAGACATCACTATAAACTGCCTCACTGCAGACATTGTAGAAATATGACTGAAAAATTTTAAAAGCTACGTTAAAAATCCTAATCGAACAAACAAACAAAAATTTTCACTGAAAGTAATAGTAAATTTCTTCTCATCCATGAGGAAATATATTCAGGAAGTACAAATCAACTACAAAATCTGAAACTAGCTTTTCATTAATAAAACATATTTGTGAAACAGAATTTTACAGCATCAAGTATTCACTCCACTTGGATGTCTTGCCATTGTTGATCACATTGGTGAATGAATAGTTTAATTATACTATTTTTTCCCAAAACATTTTAAAAGTGTTTGATTGATTGCTTGAAATGAGTTGATCTGACACTAGACTGGGGCCGTTAGCTCTCATGCAGACTGGATTTACATGCCTTTTAACTTTTCAATTAGTCCATCCCCTTTATCTGATATAAAAGACATAATTAATGTGGTAATACATGGTCAGCTTTTAGTTCAATTTTAGTTCAATGCAACAATACAACAAATACTTACGCAAATTAGGTATCAAAACATCTGCACTTATTAGGTTCTCTAAAAATGCTTATGGTAAATTTACATATTTCCCATTTGAATATGAGAAGGAATATTGTATTTATAACCATTACACTTAAACCAAACTAAAAGATATAGCTAAACCGCATTTAACTTACTAAAAACATTTAATTGGTATTTATTTATTAAAGTGCTGCCTCATGTAGGCATTAGTGGCATTTATTTCATTAATCAAAATTTTGTTGCATACCATTTTTTATGGTGTACCATAAATGTTGTCTGGAGAGAAATTTTACAAAAATACATGATTTATTATTAAAAGTTGATAATTTCATAATTTTGATTCAACTCTAAAGGTTATATCAACTGTTTTCAATGATAAAATGAGTGCTTTATCAAGGTTTTAGTTACCAATTTTGATCTCGATTTTCATCATATTCAACAAAAAGGGGTAAAATCTTTGGTACTTTCTAGTCAACAATCAAAAAATATTTTAAGCGGTGAATTTTTTGTTGTTGTTGTAGGGTTTATCGCCATTTTTTTCAGCACACGATAGGCTATACATGGCGGCCAGTATTATTGGTGGAGGAAGAACCCGAGAAAACACCCTGAAAGAACCACCGACCCACGAGAAGCTACTGGCAAGCTTTCTCACATAACTACATTTAGCTGAATCTTAGACTCGAACCCACACAAACAGAGGTGAGATGGCAGTAATCCGTAACGTTAAGCAGGGAAAATGATGCACTTGCACAGCCTACTTTTGAGGAAAAATTGCCCTGTATGTAAACATGAAAAAATCCAGCTCAGAGAGATCTCACCACATGCAAGCCACAGCGATGAAAATGGGTTTAGCTTCAAGCCTATCATCATGTACAATTTATTATACTTAGACTTCTGAAAAATATCATATTTAATACATGTGGTAATTATTTCAGAAAATTGGTAATTTTCATTCTTATTAACATTCTACCACACATAGGCTGCTTCTGTGGCTCAAAAAATATCATATTTGAAACTGTGGTAATTATTTCATGGAATTTGCAACTTACATTCTACCGGTAATTAACATTCCACTACAAAGGCTGGTTCTGAGGCTATTTTTTTTTAAGTTATATTGGATTTTTATAAAAGCAAATTCTTCTTTCCTAATAATAATTCACTGCCCAAAACATTTTACAACTCTTTAAAAGCATACTGATAGTTGTTTTGCAATCATTGTTTTGAAAACATTGAGATTTCAGTTTCAATCTACAAGTCCAAAATAATACAAAAATTCATTATCTTTTCCACATAAAAATAAACTTTACCCCTAAAACTTCTTGATACATATATTATAATAATAATAAAAATGATGACATTCTATAATGCCTAATCTTTAGAAGCTCTAAGCGCTTTACAACATATATAATGATATGACTAGCACAAAAAAAAAAAACACCGTGAAATTAGAAAACAAAAACAGATGCTGAAAATATTTAAGGTAGAAAGCATTATTAGGTCTTTAAGTTTGTTCCTGCAGTTGAAATAGGTGTGAGTTTTAAGGGCACTCTTGAAGGGAACCACTGTGTCTTTGTGTCTAAGTTCAATAGCAATTCATTCCATGTTGCTGGGACCTGGTATGCAAAATGAATGTTGTCCATAAAACTTTCTATTACTGTGGGAATAGTGAGTATATGATTGTCAGAAGAGGAGCATAAGTATCTTGCTGGTGTGTATACATGGGTGAGGTTGGATAGGTATGTTGGACCAGAATAAATCAGTGACATGTAGCACAGAGAACAAATTTTGTGTTTGATTCTAGATTGAATGGAAAGCCAGTGTAGAGTTCAGAGCAGCGGAGAGGTGTGCTGTGATCTTGGCATATACAAATAGAACTATTCCATTGCCTATGAGAATATTGATTGTATATTTTAAGCTGAAAGGATTACAGCACAAATTGGACCATGACTCTTACAAAATAAAGACTCATTACATGTCCCACTAATTGATATAAAATATTCAAACATGTTATGTTTCTCAAGTAAATGGGCCACCTTGTAATTTACAGTACATATACGAATTGGCAGAATTTTCCTAGCATTCATTAAAGAACCATGTCTAAAACATTCTTGCTTTAAGTTAAAAGCATATTTACTCCTGCTGACCAATTAAACAAATTAGAAAGTGCTTGGAAACATTGTAACCAGGTGCTTGTACACAGGGTGTATTTATTACAACAAATTCAATTCCCATGGACCATAATGTTATGTGTTGAAAATTACTATACTTTCATGGAAAGACCAGATAGCTCCATGTAGGATATTCCTAAGAGGAGATTCAGTATCATGCAAATGTGTTGTATGGATTGTTGTGTTTTTTGGGGGGGAGGGAAGGGGGTATACTAAAAATTCTTTTGAAGTTGTCCACTATCCAAAATCCAACCCAGAGATATGCCCCAGTGCACATCTCTGAGTATTGTACAGTGACAGCAATAAAAGTGTTAAGTTCAAGCCCACAATATGTAAAATTACATGTACTTTCATGTATGCTTCTTCTAAAAATATTAAATGTGAAATTCCAGGTTTTGGGGGGTTTTTTTTCTTCAGATAATCAGTGACTTTCCTCTGTCTTAAACAGAGTATTTCATATTCCAGGTCAGATAGGCTGGTTTTGTAGTTAATAAAACAACTAGGTACTTGCATCCACCCTGTATAGGTAAACTTTAAAACAAAAAAATTTAACATTGATTAAAACAAAAACATCACTGCTGAAAATGTAATATCTATGTTTCTCAGCAATAAAACCACTGACACTACCACTGCTGCATAATTGATATTCAGATCATTTTATCTGGACATACTGGAAACTTCAATATATCCACTTACCCAGTGCTATTTTTCCTGTAGCACCTGCTGGTAAAACCAATATTCCACACACCTGGTTCAGGGTATGGTACATAAAGAGTTGCCTTCCTGGCTGCTTCAGAGCTGGTGTTTACGTTTAGCAGAATACCACCCAGGCAGCTAAGTACAGTGGATCCCCCTGGTAATGCATTCTTCATCAAACACATCCAAACGCCAGCATCCTGGTTCTGTCCCTGCTGATCAGTATAAGAAAGTAATTTTTTTAGTAAAATATGCATACCCATCTTTCGCATGTGTGTGTGTGTGTGTGTGTGTGTGTGTGTGTGATCTGGAATTTTAATGTAGCTTTAACAATATTTCAGTCATATCACTACAATGTCTACAGTGTGGCAATTTATAGTGATGTCTAGCACTGGGGCATCATATCGCAGACACAATGTTCTGACACTAGCTGGACCAATCCTAACACTAACCTATTAATAAAGGGTGCCTAGCAAGGCAGCTGTTAGTATAATTTTTATATATTTGTGGTATGAATTGACTGGATTCAAACCTGTGTCCTCCTGCATATGAGGCAGATGCTCCAATTACTAGGCCACTGGAGTGGTCGCAGTAATATAGCCTGATATTCTGTGTCTATACGACTTAACAGGTCCAATTGAGCTCTTTGGGATATTGCAAACAGATTCACATGTGGCAGACTCCTGCAGGCAGAAATTTATCTGAAAACTGAAAGATGAACAGACCAGCTGGTTTTAATTAACAGATTCCATTTGTGACAGTACATCCAGGGATTTTATAGTCTCTGAAGTGGATTTATTCCACATGAACAATTCACAAATCATAAGGTTGAGGTATAGGAATCGAGTTCTTCCTTGCCTTCTGAACAGGGGTCATGCTACCAGGTGATGTGGGTGACTAAGTCACCTAAAAAAATGAAGACTTCACTTCTACTGTTAGGAAAGCAAACACGAATTTGCCCTGTGTTTTGTTTTTTAGAGGTACATTAACTGGCCGTAGACTTTGAGATGCACCCTCGCCTTGGCCAGGTTTCTTTAAGTGTTGTGTTCAAACGAAATGTATTCATTAAGACATCAAGTAGCTAGTTTTTGTTTCAATTATGCTGACAAACCTTTGCATATTCACAGACATGGTTTGATAGCTGATTGATGATTATAGAGTAAGTTGCCAATCATCACTGCCAAATTTCCACTTGTTATCCTTTGATAATAAAATTATACAAGTTTGTGTTTCAAAATTGTAAAAATAGTATGTATACAGCAATTTGTGCTTAAAGAACAAAAATGATCTGAATGTTTAAACTGCCTCTTGTACACTATTCTGTCATAAAGTTTAAAACATTAAGTGAACCAGTAACAGGAAAATCCCTTATGGCATACATCACTGTCTGGTTGTTGTTGTTGTTGTTGTAGGGTTTAACACCATTTTTCAGCATACGATATTCTTTACATGGTGACCAGTATTATTGGTGGAGGAAGAACCTGGGAAAACCCTCAGAAAGAACCACCGACCCACAAGATGCTACTGGCAAGCTTTCTCACATAACTACATTAGCCAAATCTTAGACTCGAACCCATGCAGATAGAGGTGAGATGACAGTGATCCATAATGGACAGTGCTTTAGACCACTCGGTCACTTGGGGCCCCACATCACTGTCTGGCAAGTAGCAGTTAATTAGTCTGTTTTTGTAAATCATCAGTCAAATATATTCCAAAAAATATTAAATTCATCAAAAGCAAAACCAATGTATTGTGTTATTTAAGATCTAACTTTGAAACGCAATTATGATGGTCAGAAATGAATGGGACAATGCTATGTTAAAGACATCGCAAGATGCGCTGTACAGAGAAAGTTAATTTCTGACTTGACTCGTATTTGTGAAAATATGGGAAAAGAAGCAGTGAATCAGATACTGTTTAACTAATGCCCAAAATTACTACAAGTATGCAGACAAATAAATAAATAAATCATCAACTTGCAATCCTATCAATGGACTATTGTAACAAAGTGAGTGAGTGATTGCATTATGAAAACCCCTCCTTCAAAAAATAGATTCACTCACATGTCTGTGTTGATTTGGTTGGAAAGAAGGGTTTAGTTTATATATCAACTATAAAGGAGCCATGTATGTAATTTTATCATGTTAATTATGAATAGTTATGGTAATGTTTTATCCAATTTAGCATGTTAATTATGAATAGTTATGGTAATGTTTTATCCACAACAAAGAAATTAGGATGAACAGTATGATCAGAAGATATGTGTGCATTTGCCCTCATGTATATGGTACAGGGGGTGTTTCAAATGCATTAATAAATCTTTCAAAGTGCCGTTATTGTGAACATTTAGAAAAGTATATTTAACAAAAATTAAAAAGTAAAATAAAAGATGTTATGGGTAGTTGCTTAAGCATTTTTGCTAACTTGCAATTACAACAATGTGGTTACTTGGTTAAAATATGTTACAATGTAGTTTATATTATTCACTTTTAAAGTCATATGGTTAAAACAACCAATGTTAAATGCAAATATGAATACTGGGAAATATAGGGCATAATTCATATATATATAATATTTGCTTGAAACGAGTGAAAAACGAAGTATTTTCACGAGTGGCGAAGCAAATATTCTTTTTATTTTATGCTCACCTACACTGGCTACCTAAAGTTTGTGACAAAGTGAATTAGCAGAATTCTTACGGTAATGTCAGCTGTTTACCATACATGTTCTGCTGTGCTATGTGTACCTGTGCACAAAATTAGTTCCACAACAGATTGATAAAAACTAACTGATATTTCCAACATAACAAACTACAAGTTTCAAGGATAACAGACAGGGATTATTAATAAGAAAACAACCACAAGAAATTCACTGACAGAAAATTAAATGCCATGTTAAGTACATTCTGGACCCAAAAAGTAGTTCCTGTAGTGAAAAAATATTATTATTTAGTAATTCCCCACAGTCTTGAGAGCAAGAATCAACAGATGAGATAAACCCAGTGAGGCTAACAATAAGAAAATCAAAAATATGAAGAAAATTATGAGACAGAAAACAGAAAAGTTGCAAGCGAAAAATAAATAAAAATACCTTTTATTATTCTTTAACATTTCTTTGAAATGCAGTATCAAATTTACACAAATAATACATATTATTAAATAATACAACTATAACGGATAGCACATTGACGTTGTAATACATTTTATTACCTGTAGTAGAACTGGTCCACAATTAAGAAAATAATGAATACGAGTTCACTTAATCATCTCCAATATCTGAAAATCCCTCAAAGTCTTCGTCTTCTGCATCAAAATGAAAAATGGTGGCTATCTCAGTGTTCAGATCATTGGAAATGTTCTCATTATCATCTGTCTCCATTTCATTCCGCGACACACTGAGTGTTGTGTTAAGACATACTCTTCTAATTTATCCTCAGTATTAGTCCATATTGCTTTGCAACCACAATTTACTTTCTTTGTTGCTTTTTTTTGTATTACATAATGCAATCCCAGACACATTTTTCACTGGCACCAAATTTCCTGTGAGCAGCCATATTCCCACCATTCTCTTCTGCGAACTTTACAACTTCCAGTTTAAAAGTTGATGTGTAAGACTTGCATGATTTGACAGAAGGCATTGTGAGATAAGTTGTATAATTTGTACAGGGATATTTTTATATGAATGATTATGACTGAAAAGTTTGATCAAAACATGCCTAACTCATTAAAATGTGCCAATACTACAGTAATGAAAACAATGCACATGGCTAAATTAAATATTTACATCCAGAGAAGGGAGTGAGCATCATTTCCTGTTGTCCACTTTATATTAAAAACAGGTAGCATGTGGAATAATGATAAAGAACAATGGAGTACCGGCAATATGGTCATTATTATTGGTAGCCAAAGCCGGTATTAGGGTTTAAACAATTGCGGCAACTGGCTTTGATTGTTGTTGGAAACCAAAGAGCAACTTATCAACTATCAGTATAATCAAAGAGAGACAAAAAAATGAAAGCTAGTTAAGAATGAATAAAGATGATGTGTTGACCCACTGATACTCAACATATCATCAATCCCTTAATTCAATGAGTCATTGGCACACCACAGTTGACTTTACAACAAATTCTCTTCATATTTCCCTGTTCTCTACTACCCTTTTGGAATCTCCAAATCACATGCCTGTCCACTCCTTAATTTTATCTTCCCGCTTCTTTTACTATCTGCCTCTTCTTCTGCACCCTTGCACTGTGCCTTGAAAGACTGTTTCTGCCAGTCAGTCCAGATCATCTTGAGACATAATTGTACCATCTCATTTGTGCTCTTTTTTACAGTGGTCAAGAGGTCTTCACAGGGTCTGATGGCTCATTGGATCCTGTTGTGGACTTCTTCCTTGGTTACATGGCCAATGGATGAGATGCCCAAGATCTTGCAGTAGCATTTCATTTTGAAGGATTGAATCCTTTTTCTTTTGTACACTGATGTGAGTGTCCATGTTTCACAAGCATACATAAAGATGGATATGACAATCGAATGCATCAGCCTTATTTTGGAACCATGGGCAATGCTGGTATCTTTCCATATTGGTTTCAACCTTGTTATTGCTGCTGTTTTCTTGGCAATACCTGTAAAGTTGTCCTGGTTTGAAGCCCTCATCTGTGATAATTGATCCCAAGTACTTGAAGCTTGTGACTCTTTCCAGCTTTTCCTAACAACTGCACTGATAATCAACAGTGAAGTGTGAATTAGGCGAGGGAGAAATGGAAATAGCTGGTGGATACTTTCCTCTGTGAGAAAACTTCATAGAATCACTCAAATTGTGAAAAAACATAAATGGCAATCGGTTATGCAAGGTCTCCAAAATGTGTGTGCTTCTTTTCATGAGCAGAATCACTCTACTATAGGGGAGATCACTCTTGACTGACTTACACTTAGGTGAGCAGATTACTTTTAGCAGTTTTGTTGCATATAATAAGCTTAGGAAGACAAGATTTGCAAGTAAAGGATGAACTCTTAATGTACATGTATTATGATTGTGTAGTATTTTTGAAGAAGAAATACAAATATGCTTCATCAGTAAAAATGTTAATATCTTTTAACATTACCTCTGTGAAACTATACACGACTAATACTACATAAGTAATGACTGTTCCATTTAAATACACATGGTATCCAGGAATGGAACTATTTTAAAACAAAATGTATGCCAGGATACTCAGATTACTCAAGGAAACAAAATTCAAAACTGCATATATGGATGAAAACTCCACATTAAAAGTGCCATCACTGGATTGCATGAATAATTTACTTGAACAACCCTAAATAGTATTTACTTGAAGAAAATAAATGACCTTGAACTTTAAATTTAAACCTATTCCCTCTGCTGCACTCTCAAACATATGAAAATTCTTGGTCTGCAGTACAGATATCCCCATGATAGGTGATTGCTAATTTGTAAGAAATGTATAACATGTATAGTTCAAAGAACTTAATTAACTTATGAATGGTTCCTTACCAACATTCCACCCCACCATTACAGGTCATATATACTGTTTCAAGAGAAATATTTGGAATTGATTTGCCAATCAAATTTTGCTATAGCCCATCAATTTCTCAAAAGTCCATTTGTTTTCTTCATTTTACACTGCTTTTTGTAGACACGAAGGCATTTCATTGGTCAATCAAGTGGACAAGGTGGTTTTCTGACCTAGGGAGATCTAGTTCCTTCAAATCTAGACTGGTTTTAGATATGATGAGGCTTGGTAAGTACTTCCCATGAGTCTCCCCATCACTTCTACCAAATCTCATGAGTCTCCTCTCTCCCTGTGCCTATTCTCCAGTCTCCCCTCTACATGTGCCAAATCCCCAGTCTCCCCTCTCCCTGAGCCTATTCCCCAGAGTCTCCCCTCTCCCTGTGCAAATATTCCCAGATTTAACTGACATGGTTAGACATTTCTTGCATGCATGCTATCTTAGTTAAAATATGCTGTTTAAAAACAGTATTGTCTATCAGCCAGAAGACCAGTGAAATATCTAAACTAAATGTCAATTCTGCAACCAGCAATCATTTGCATAATTAGCTTCTGAAATGTTCTGATAGGTTCGCCTTCTGAACAGAAGAATAAAGAATGAATGAAAACATTAAAGAAAGAAGGAAATTCCTCACCAAGAAATGTGTGCTGATGGTAAGCTGTATTTTCAATGTACCACCAATGTCCTGATATTCCTCTAGCCTGAAGTTAGTTATAAGAACTAGATAATCCGGAACAAAATCCTCATTGCTGACTCGAGGCATTGGAGGGACAATGCTTACATTTGGCAAGAGGAAAATGCTGGAGAAATCATCTGCAGCAAGTCTATATCGCCCTAATGAATCTATTAGTATACAGTTCTCTTGATCCATAATGTCAAAATCTGGATTAGCTTTATACTTGGACTTCTTGTCACTATCCAGTATGGGAGATGGGTTGACAAAAAATTCAAATAGTTTGCAACCTGAAAAAAAGTGAGGAAAACATCCAGTTATGCTTTTATATTAGCTGCCTAATATAAAAGAACATGACATTATTGGATTGAAAACCAGTCTGATAACTACTGTCAGTAACAGTTTTAAATGAAACATATACATGAATTTCAATGAACATGAATTGATTGAAAACCATACTGAGAACTACTGTCGGTAACAGTTTTAAACGAAACATATACATGAATTTCAATGAATATCAATTGATTGAAAACCAGTCTGATAACTACTGTCAGTAACACAACTGTTGCTAATTGAAACTATACACAGGAACTTACCTTATCAAATATGTATAATATGATCATTGCAATAGATCTGAAATTGCCTTTGGGCTTTAGTAAACATTACCATCAAAATAACCCCAACAAACTGGTCATTTTAAAATATATCCAGCTAAATATATAGTGTACTGATAATTATGGTATTGTACTAACATACTTCAAAAACAAGCATTAACAAGATGTATTGAACAGTTATAGCAAAATAATCCACCCCAATAACTCAAATTATTTTGTAACAGTTCTGAATTCAGAAGTACTGGTTAATATGGACTGTGTGCAATCAAGTGACATGCAGTTGGTGTCTGGTTCTGTAGCCACATTTTAAGAAATGAGCTACATGAATGATGAGCAATTTGTTAATGTCAATATACCTAAACTTTGTCCACATACCACACCTTCCCTCAAATGACAGAGTGAATCTATATGGACAAATAGTGCATTACTATTCAAAAATCGTTTGAGAACACTCATTGGTTAATATGAATATTGTATAATGATGAACATAGTTTGTTCTCAGTTTCAAAGTTAATTATCTGAGCAGTTGCACTCACAAAATTCTGTCCTTTTAGTGGTCATAATGGATGTCACCATTTTCAATTTGTATCAACCAGACATCATAAGTACTTTAGTAAAACCCATGTTGATATTCACTGCAGCAAACAAACTGGACCTGCAAGTGGCACCATTTCAAAATGGAACAACCAGACATAATAAGAAGTCTTTCAGTGAAATCCCCTTGTCAAAAAGACTTGTTCATTCAGGAGATCTAACAATAACAAGATATTCAAGGCAGCTTCTATCATGACCATAGTGGATGTCAAATAAGAAACATTTTTATTTTAGTTCCAACTAAGACACCATAAGAAGTCTTCGAGTGAAAACCCAATGGCAATATCCTTCTCCTCAGAAGTACTTGTGACAACAAGATTTTCAAGATGGCTGCTGTTTTGTTCATATTGGACAATAAATTGGCATCATTTTCATTTAGAACCAATCATACTTCATAAGAAATCTTCAAGTGGCAACCCCATATTTACATGATCATCCATTCAAGAGGTACATATCATAATAACACAATTTTTAAGACGTTTGCTGTGGTGGCCACATTGGATGACCAATCAATGTCATTTTCATTTAAGATCAACTGGACTATGGGAAGAATGTGTGTGCAAAGTCTCATGGCTGTTGTCCAAGCAGTTTAGATGGAGTAGCAATAACAATTGGACAGATGACTATCAACAGACCATCCTGATCTATGACAAACTGAGGTAAAAACACTGTTGTTATCATCTTAATTTTGACATAAAATGGATATCAATGTATCTTGAGCAGAAATAAGGAAATATTTCACAATGAAGAGGAAACAATTTGGTGAAGCCACAAGTGACAATACAAAATGTTTCTACTTGACAAGTGAAGTATTTCCTTATATCTAGAACAAAATGGATTTTTTAAATATATTTTTGTTGCAAAAATCATCAATTTATATGGAATGTTTGTTTCCATTCTGTGTCAATACAATTAACAACTGCATAACTCATCAGCAAAAAAAAAGTTCCCAAAATTGTACACAAATTAAGGACAGCAGCTTTTTGTCAATCTAAATCCTACATATGATGCTTCAAATTGTGTTTTTTGTCAAATTAATAACGGTTTTGAAATGAGAATGAAATGATTTCTTTCCCATTAATATTTTGTTTGCTTGCAATGAAACAGTAAATATTGCTGGATCAGGATACAGTGGAATCATCACAGCATAACATCTTTAAACAAAAGAATTTTGGTTTTATTTTTCCTTGTTTCTACAATTACCGGTATATGTGAATTGTGTGGCTTTGGCAAGCTTACAATAAAGTCAGCTAACAGCCACTAATTTGACATTATGACAGTCAATATTTATTTCGGCTTGCAATAAATGCTGATATAACTCCAATTTTCCATCTTTTTCAAAATGATCATAAGAGTGATAAAATAACTGATTAAACAATATTAAGTATTATATATAATCCAGAGCTTTCCCTAAAAACTTGTATTTTTTGTCACAGAGTGTAACAAGTACTGCATGAGTGTCAGTTAATATAAATAAGACAGGTCATGTGAATTCAAATACTAACAATGTGCACAGTTCATATGGACAACTACTTTTAAATAAGTTAATAAATGAAATATACTTTTTATTTCCTAGAGTTTTTTTTAAAAACATTCTTGAAAGACATTCTTTTCAGAAACAGGTATGTGACAATTGGCTTAAAACATCACATGCCCGGACTCAAAACCCACATGCACAACAAGACCTTATACTTTTATTTTGAAACAATATCAAGACTGGTATAATTTAATTGTAAAAATACAAAATGCCTTAGGTAATTTTTAAAAATTTTATATATGTAATTGCCTTTCATAAAAGTATACCTCCTAATTTTTGCAACCTTGTTTACCAAATATTTTGATCTGATTTCAATTAATTAAAATCAACCTTCTTCTCCAGATCCTGGTGTAAACTTGTACTCAGGAGTTTTCTTTTATGAAAATTGAAAAACTTCTTCATGTTTCAAAGATTAGTACAGGAATGAAGCTGCAGAAGGACTGATCTTTTTCTTACATCAGTAAAACAATAACTTTGCAAATACTTCACGTCATATACTATGGATATGTCATAATTACAGACTAACAGCACTAATTATATCAATAATCTCCAAGGGCAACCAAATCTTTGAACTAAACAGATTAAAATACATTATCTCAGTTCCTTCAGGTAAAAAACACTTAATAAAGGTAATTGTAAGTCACTTATACCCAGGCTTAGTTTTATTGCCAAATAATCATATAGGTATAACTCAATATATATGTATGTGTGTATGTGTGTGTGTGTGTGTACCTCATCAAGCATAATCAAGTTAAAATGAGAAAATGACAGCTCTTTATTATTAATGTAACTGGACAAGTTGGTAATAATTATGATAACCAATAATATATGGAAAACATAAATAGTACTGTTCCCAATTCATCAGTTATTTACTCCATTTCATAAACAAAGTTTACTACTTTCCATATAATTAAGCATACAAACTTCATAAGGTATAGGGAGTACAAATGGAGCCTCAGTACATGTAGTGCACTGAACATTAATAATTTAGCACTTAGCAAGAACTTTAAATAAAAAGTTTATTGTTAGCACAGTCAAGGTTTTCTTTTAAGAAATTAGATAACACTTCTTTTCTTTACAAACCTGATGGACAACTATATGTCAGAGGCCTGATCTAGATTAAGAGGGATCCGGGCATCAGGATAATCAATTTCTTCAGTTCTGTTAAGGAGTTTTGATTACATTTCAATGCTTACACACCTTTTACCATATTAACATAATTCAAGATCTGTTCATCCTTCTTTCTCATGGAGAGAGAGAGAGAGAGAGAGAGAGACAGAGACAGAGACAGAGACAGAGAGGATATCACCACTGCAGCAATAAATTTGTATACTGTCACTGTGGCAATATAAATTTGGTATTGCCACTGTGGTAATATAAATCTCCTACTGACATATTTAAATATCTCAATATAAAATATATAATAAATCAAAAATGTCAAATTGCTGCAAGCTTATCATATAAATTAAGAATTTAGAAAGAAAATATGTTCTTTTTTCCAAATTTTAATTTTTTTTATACCTCAATTACATTTTCATTAATTGACTTGAAGATAGTGTATATATTTATTGAGTCATAAGAACTTACTTTTCAAATTAAATGCCAGTAAAAATTCCACATCAGTGATATTTTTCACTACATCATCTACTTTTATCATGAGATAGGTCTGTTTGCCTACAACAGGGGAAGGAATTTCCAGCTCACAAACTCCTGTTGAATCAGTACAGTTCAAAAGTGTAGAATCCTTTGATGGAAGGTTTTCTGACTGCACATAGGCTAAGACTGGACACACTGAAGCTGTTTCTGATGTTCCATTGGTACGTACTATGCAAGTCTTGATGATCAGTGTGTATGACACAATATTACTATTGAGAGTATACCTGAAAAGTGTGTAACAATATTACAACACTACCTCAGTATAATGTATGTTATTATTACAACTATTATTATTATGATGATGATAATTATTATTATTATCATTACTACTATTACTATTATTATTTTTATTATTATTATTGTTATTATTGAAACGCCAGATATTTTTTATTGCAATGATAATTTATCACGAATTTTATCATCAACAGTAAATGATCTAATCATGAGACATAGCCACATATCCATGATGATGATGATGATGATGATGATGATGATGATGATGATGATAATGATTATCATCATTATCATTTCTACTAATACTATCATTATTATTATTATTATTGACAGAAAGTCTGTAAAGGAGATTAGAATATAAGAGCGTTTATAGCTGAACTTACCTGTACAGACATATACACACTAAATATGTGTCTAATTAACCTTTCTAGACCCTCAAGATTATTTCCTTGTCCCCATAATCAATATTACACATTTTAATGTGTACATGGTACTTAATCAACATATTAACATCACACCTATCATCAATGTATCTTGATAATAAACTCCATTTACTCTCGTAATAAATATCTGCTGATTTATCATTTTCAAACCTTCTTTGGCTTAAAAGACTTTCCAAAACTTCACAAGTGAAAAATAAGAACCAGTGACTATATCTCATAAAGAATTTACAATATGAAAATATATTTTATATATGTAAAACAATTATATCAGGATACAATGCTGCTGACATTCCAAGGTCTTCCATCTTTCATTGCAAATTTACTCTTATACAATGGGTGCCAGATTTGTGGATTTATTGCTTGCTAAAACTGAAATCTTAAAAGTCCATATTAACCAAGATCCATCTGTAGTGCTGAATCTAGGTTTGCTGATGAGTGTTTTGCTTTATAGTATTTAGTCCAATAACAATTGACAAGAGACATGTAATACAGAAAAGAGTTATGAAAGATACTGACTGATCAAATCAAGGTACAGTTAGTTTTGACTTCTGGCAAATGCTATTTGTGCCCTGGAAATTTCAAATGAAAGCCAAGCTGTCTTGAGAATATTTTCTATCAATTCTAAATAATAAATGATGCATTCAAAGCTATGGACACTTTAACCCATAAATGACCCACAGGACTAAATATTTTAAATGACCCACAGGACTAAATATTTTAAATGACCCACAGGACTAAATATTTTAAATGACCCACAGGACTAAATATTTTAAATGACCCACAGGACTAAATATTTTAAATGACCCACAGGACTAAATATTTTAAATGACCCATAGGACTAAATATTTTAAATGACCCACTGGACTAAATATTTTAAATGACCCACAGGACTAAATATTTTAAATGACCCACAGGACTAAATATTTTAAATGACCCACAGGACTAAATATTTTAAATGACCCACAGGACTAAATATTTTAAATGACCCACAGGACTAAATATATTAAATGACCCACAGGACTAAATATTTTAAATGACCCACAGGACTAAATATTTTAAATGACCCACAGGACTAAATATTTTAAATGACCCACAGGACTAAATATTTTAAATGACCCACAGGACTAAATATTTTAAATGACCCATAGGACTAAATATTTTGTAGCAGGCTGTCACAAACGAGCATAATTTTCAAAAAAGCACTCTCCTGACCCCATGTGAGTCATATCTATGAATTTAACTTCATTATAAAAAATAATCTTTTCTTGTGCAAAAAATGTAAGCATTAATAAGTACTAAAATACAACAATTCAAAGTAATTATTCTTCCAAATCCAATTGGGGGTGAGGTGGAGTGCATTTTATGTTATTATCAACACATCAAAATCCACAGCATATTCGTATAAAAATCTTCAGTTCTATTATATTGTGAGACTATACCGAAAATATATTTATGCAACGGCAATGAACACATCAATACCCTGTTTCCATGGTTGAAAAAAAGCCTATAGTCACAAGAGCGTTAACATGCAGTCTGCTTTGATGTATGATAATCCACTACTCTAAATAGATCTTATAAGACATGCAAACTGCTTCAGACACCTTACATGCAATGTTATTCTCTTCAGGCAATTACAAAGAGTTCTCCCCCTTTGTTTAGTACATCCAAAGTAGCTTTGCGATATGATTCAATTTGGAACTATAACATGTTTAGGGAATGCACTTACTTATATAAAACTTGACTGTTGAATTGATCTGTGCCCAGCTGAATTCTGTGTTCTTCATCAAGAGGCAGTTCTGGGATTTCTTGAAAAGCTTGAGATGTGACCGTCACTAACATACCATAGTAACAAGACTTGCTAAGCCCCTATACAACAAAAATGAAGGTTGTGACAATATATGCATTTTTCAAGGTTATAATCCAAGATTAAAATAAATTGGTTGAAAACTAAAGGACTGTCAATCTTCCATAATATTTCTACAACCTTGCAACAACAAAGAATGAGTAAAAAGCAACACACACACTCGCACACACACATATTTTAATGGAATTTATGCAAAACAGAATTTTATCATCATATAAATGCCTATAAATAGTCAGGTTATTAAAAAGTTTATGTTTTTTTTGATACCCTGGCTTCAATTATAACTTGCCCAGCATAAAACAATGACCAGTATATAAATACGCCTATAATAAAATAAAGTCAGCTGGTCAAGTCTTTTCCATTTAAACATGCTTGGTAGCCTGGGAAGGCACTTATTTTTTCAAAGATATGCCTGGGGATTCTGATTACTAAAACAGTTAATGTGAAAATGATACAAATTCTAATTTACATCTATGGGTGACTATATTATACTGATGGTGCCTTCCCTAGGTTCAAGGTATATTTTACTTTTACAGACCTCATATGAAATAAATAATCTATTTTTATTGAATATTGGCTTGCGAATGTTTAAAACTTTGTTCATGTATTGGCAAGCCTAACATCTATGTAAAAGATATTCATGTATCTCACTGCATTTAGGAGTTATCCATCTTCGCTAATCAAGGTTCCGATATGATAACCTTATCCATACCTTGGCAGATCAAACATATTTTAGTGCTTTGTCCTAGAGACAACTATTGGATTTCATGAGTTGTCTA
The DNA here is from genome assembly GCA_030141615.1 of Unio pictorum. Classification (NCBI taxonomy): domain Eukaryota; kingdom Metazoa; phylum Mollusca; class Bivalvia; order Unionida; family Unionidae; genus Unio; species Unio pictorum. The sequence continues at coordinate 3,232,516 of JARLTB010000157.1, read as the reverse complement.
CCTTAGTATTTAATGCCAACTAACAAATAGCATGTAACATAAGTAAACTGTACATCAGACAAGAATGGTGGAGGCAACTGACTTAAAAAGGATACTTTGTAAGTTTAACATCAAAAGTATGACTATGTACCAGACGGATGACATTACATGTGTATTTGAGTTCAAGGTATTTGTACAAATATGAACTGGTAGTAGAAAATTGCTTATTTATCAGTCTATTCAAGCTGTCTGCTCACCTTGTCTTGAACATGTAGGAACAGTGTTCAAATCTGAACAACTTAATTTGAACTGAATGTGGTGGCTTGCCACCACATACAATGAAATTCGTAGATTCGAAACACAGAAATATCTACTAGATATGCCAAGATGTAGATAGGGTTATCATATCGGAACCTTAAGAAGTTATAAGAAAAATTAAACCATAATTTTAATTTGTTATTATTATTATTAAAGTATTATTATTAAACCTTTTGCTGGATTTTGTCAGAATCTGTATTTTTTGGAATGAAAGCTGCCGCAAACCAAGTTCCTGGCTGTGGGTTGTCCACAAAGGTACCGATGGTGAAATTGTTACTGTGTGCCACACTGGTATAGAGTCGACTGCGATGCAGGTGGAATGCTTCTGGATATGACTCATTGTATGGGCTTATTAATGGATAACTACCATGCTGAAAATAGCTTAAAAAGAAATAATACTAATGATAAATATGAACATGCATTTTACCTGTGAGATTTCATGATTATGTAGTTTCATGACGTAATATTTCAAGAAAGGAATGTTAGACTCCATGATTATGGAGTTTTATGACATGATTTCTTACTATTAATGATACTGTTTCAAACAAGCAGTCTGAGATCTCGTAATTATGGAGTGTCATTTGATGACATGCTTACTGTTACTGATATGCTATTTAAGGCAGAAAAATGAACTCGAAAAATGAACTCGATATTAAGTAATTAACCAAAGTAGGCAACAAAATAAAAATCACTAAGTACATGTAGTGTGGAAAAACATAGTTATAGAAATAAACCATCCTGAGAACAAGGAAGTAAACAACAACTGCAATAACAAAGACAGTTACATGCCACTAGTAACTCTCAAAAACATCAGAACCCCACCTAAATAGATAACTGCATTTTTTCATGCTGTAAATAATGAACAGAAATATCAAAATAACATGAAAAATTGACTAAAAACAGATATACCATTTGTGCACACCAGTCAGTACCATTCTAAGTAAAAGTAGGGGACCCAGCTCGCAAAATCACCCAAACCTTACTGTGAAATGAATTGTGCTCCTTACCAGTAAGGCCAAAACAAAAAGTGTTTTTTTCTATTGTACTGTTTTTCAAATTAGGATAGATATGTAAATGTAATATTATAATGATTAGTATATTCATGTATATTGTACTAAGAACTTAAAGTACTAAGCTAAACTAGCTCCATTAGATGCACAATCAATTTTAGGTCAGTTAGACAATTTGATTCACGAATTAATTTTTCAAGAAATTGTTTTTTGGTTTTTTTAATGAGAGAGGGTGCTAGGGTCTGCAACAAGCACTGGGGCATCATGCCACAGACATGTAGCATGATGTCCCACCCAGTAAAATTATCCTGATACTAGGCCAACCAGTCCTAACACTAACCTCTTAATGCTGAGCGCCAAGCACGGCAGCTGTTAGTAATATTTTTAAGTCTTTGGTATGAGCTGGCCGGTGAGTGAACCCACAACCTCACACTTCTGCGGCTTCGATCTGCTATCACCAGTAGAGAAGGGTCTATTTTGTTTGATCTACTGATTACTCCTTACAAAGTGCACAGACTTGTATCTTAAAATACATTTTGAGAAGACAAATCTGAATCAATGTTATCTGCATTTGGATCAGACTTACAAGTGTTTACTTAGGGTATCAGGCTTGTGTGTATATAGGGTATCAGACTTATAAGTGTGTATATAGGGTATCAAACTTGTAAGTGTGTATATAGGGTATCAGATTTGTGTGTATATAGGGTATCAGACTTATAAGTGTGTATATAGGGTATCAGACTTATAAGTGTGTATATAGGGTATCAGACTTATAAGTGTGTATATAGGGTATCAGATTTGTGTGTATACAGGGTATCCGACTTGTGTGTATATTGGGTATCCGACTTAAAAGTGTGTATATAGGGTATCACACTTGTGTTTATATAGGGTATCAGACTTATAAGTGTGTATATAGGGTATCAAACTTGTAAGTGTGTATATAGGGTATCAGATTTGTGTGTACATAGGGTATCAGACTTATAAGTGTGTATATATTGTATCAGACTTGTGTGTATATAGGGTATCAGACTTATAAGTGTGTATATAGGGTATCAGACTTGTAAGTGTGTATATAGGGTATCAGACTTGTGTGTATATAGGGTATCAGACTAATAAGTGTGTATATAGGGTATCAGATTTGTGTGTATATAGGGTATCAGCCTTGTGTGTATCTAGGGGATCAGACCTGTGTGTATATAGGGTATCAGACTTATAAGTGTGTATACAGGGTATCAGACTTATAAGTGTGTATAAAGGGTATCAGACTTGTAAGTGTGTATAATGGGTATCCGATTTAAAAGTGTGTATATATAGGGTATCACACTTGTGTGTATATAGGGTATCAGACTTATAAGTGTGTATATTGGGTTTCCGACTTAAAAGTGTGTATATAGGGTATCACACTTGTGTGTATATAGGGTATCAGACTTATAAATGTGTATATAGGGTAACAGACATGTGAGTGTGCATAAAGGGTATCAGATTTATAAGTGTGTATACAGGGGATCAGACTTATAAGTGTGTATATAGAGTAACTCAGATTTAAATTATTTACTTAGGACAAATTTAATATTAGCCAGTGGTTTTTGTGTGCAAGTTCAAATACAGTATGACATATTTATAGCTTCAATCAACCTGAAACAATCATTCTAAATATAGATCAATAGACATTAGTAACTTGAAATGGAAAATACCAGTAAAAAGGTAATGAAGACAAAGGTGAGCTAAACTGCCTTTTCAATATTGACAATTTATTTTAAAAAGGTATGTACAAAACTAGTAAAGATTACAAAAGCTATGATGGTGTGAGATTGTGGACATAATAGTTAAAGTGTCATGTAGAAGAAACCATTTTTACCTTATATACTTGCTTGAAGGTTGAGTTAAACTGTGAACTGCAAATACCAAGCTCTGTCATCAAATAATGTGCCAGCAGATCTTTGTCTATACAGTTTGCTAGGAGTAATCAGTAGAATAAGCAACTGAGACCCTGATACTTTGGCACATATAAATTGGCAGATCAATATTCTATCTTAAGTTGGACTCCGCTTAGATTTGGATATATTATGATATTTACTATATCCACACAATGTAGCTATCATAAGTGTTTTTTCCCTTAGCTAGATTAATCTATGTTACCATAGGAACAGATGAATACATGTACTTCTTTATGATATCAATCACATGACATAACAGAAGCAGATAATGTTATAAACAAACTACAGAAAGACGTAGGGGCCCAGAGTGGCCGAGTGGTCTAATGCACTCTTTGTTACGGATCACTGCCATCTCACCTGTTTGCGTGGGTTTGAGTCTCAGATTTGGCCAACCTGGTATGTTAGAAAGCTTGCCAGTAGCTTCTCGTGGGTTGGTGATTCTTTCCGGGTTCTTCCTCCACCATTAATACTGGCCGCCATGTATAGCATATCGTGTGCTGAAAAATGGTGTTAAACCCTACAACAACAACAACAACAACAGAAAGACTTCTTTCAATTCTTAAATATTTCATCCAAAAATGATGCGTAAAATGGCAACAACATGCAATTAAGAATGCCATCTTTTTAAACAAGCTTATTCAAAATTAATGGAAATTCAAAACTGATTAAAAAAGAAAAGATAATCAGTTCTCTTTGACGCATTTAATACACTTACAAAGAAAATAATTGGTAGATAAGGCATTGTACAATATCAATACAACACACATATTCCAACATTCACATAAACAACACACATATTCCAACACTCACATAAACACATCCAGACAGACATTTTATTCCTGCAATAATATGTCACTTGAAAAACAATTTTTGACTCAGAAACACTCCAACATAGTCAAGTTTTGAAGAAAAAAACACAATTTTCAAATAATCTTAGAAATAGAAAAAAACGATATTTTTTACCACCACTATACATGTCCAAAGCATGTAGTCTGTATAAACAGTAAACAGCCCTGCTTAGAGGCAATGTAATACTATCCTCAGGGCAGTTTATTCATGGCTGAATTATGAAGGTGTCATATAAAATGTAAGGCAGTCAGCAACAAGCAACCACCATTTCACAGATTACTTAATTCACTAAAAATGATTAGGGTGTTGCTGTAACAACTAAGGGAAACAATTTGTTTTAGTTACCATAGGTTCAATCATTGAGATATAAGTTGATGAACAAAAGTCACTTTATGTCACAACCTTAAATTAAAATCTTTAAGCCATCATTATTAAGATTACTGGAGGATTATGATCAGCAGCAAAAAAATTTAAAGTCCTACTCTGCTCCATATATAAAACACAAGACATGTTTATTTATGACTGCTAAAATGTTTATGATTAGAGCTGCATTTCAACATTTTGCTTTCAAAAATGAATCACACTTGAATACTATTCTGTCTTCTGAAATAATCATGTTTTATTTTTTGTATGTAAATTGATATTCAAATGCTGCTTATCACAAATTTGACAATAATCTTTACTTTTCTCATTCAAGTCAGAGATGTGAAGTAACTTCTGTTCTTCAGCAAGAATCTATCTTATTTAACTATATCTTCAAATGAAGTGGTTTTTTTTTACACTATACCAATGTAAATCTGCCCAATGGGCCATCCCACAGCAGTCTTCAAAGGACTTAACACCAACCTCTTCTCAGCCAATTTAGCAATGGGTGAAATGGTGTGTGATTTTTCAATTTGCATTAACAATATTCAGCTGTATAAAATTCCCTAAGGATAGTTTACACAGGTTTTAAAGTAGGCCTGTTTACTCTTCATACAGATCACATTTCTAGGTATATATATAGTGGTGGTCAAAGATTGCTAAAAATTGTGTTTTACAAAATGGTTTAAGCGAAGAAGAAAAATCATGTTTTTCATATGACATGTTTTTTGGCAGGTATAATACCATTTTTTCTTCACACTATCTCACCACTACTAATAAAAAAATCAAATGAACAATATGTTATGACTCACATATGGACATCTTTTTGTGGACAGTCTTTGTCAGAGGCACCACTCTGGAAGTGCCACAAGGTCTGCACAGTATGCAGAGGTACATGAAAGGCAATTAAACTCACACTCTTATATCCTTCATACTCTTCCAGGCGAATGGCTGTGGTCCAGTCATTCATGAATAAAAGAACCGCCCTTGCACCTGTTCAACAGGAGAATTAAATTATTAAAACTTTAAATTTTTAAAAATAGGTTAGGAAAGTGAATCTGTAGATTTATTAAGAATATGCACTGCTCTCTTTTGTAAGTTCAAATTGTGTCAAATCGTCATCTGTAACAGTTACTCCAAACATCAAAGCAATAAACTAGCAATAGGTTGAATATATGCATTAAAATATAGGATTCTGACATCAGGTAGATATATTTCTTAATTATGAAGCACACTGCTACCTTCAAATAAAACAATTTACATATATTATTAACTTGTACACCACACTAATGAAAGCTGTCAGCATCATGCTTAGAAAAATTTCTAACAGTAATATTCTAAAGATTTCAATCAAAACAATTATGGTCCATGTAAGTCAGTTCTGACCTGTACTTATTGACATGAAATTACATGTAGTTAATTTTATGCTGTAGTTTCATATTTTCCAAATCTTGGCTTAACTTGGTTTAGATGGCATTTGAGGATGAAGCCAACATATGTAATGTTCTGTCATCTGTAAAAAGGTCCCTATTATAGTTCTTTGTAGTCAAATAACAGAACATAATAAATATTATAAAATAATAATGGACCCAATTCTGACCCTTGTGGAATACCAGCATGAACAGCAGTAGATTTAGTGGTATCTTTACATACATTCAGCCTTCTGTGTTGAATGTAAAAAGTTAACCTTGGTATTATGTTGTCACCAAAATTAGAATAATGTAATTTTGAGATAAGACAATGTGATCTTCTAAATGAAAAAATATTTTAAAGTTACGATAAATGACACCTGCCATATTTCTTTTGTTCATTTGATCTCACCAGGTATCAGTAATTTTGTGATGTCTATTTGACAGGAATGGGAATTTCTACAACCCAACTGCTCCTTTTCGAAAAGATTGATATTATTATTTATGAGAAAATAAAGCTGGCATCATGTTTTTCAAAGACACTAGAACATGCAGGTAACATTAAAAGTGGCTTGTAGTTACTGTTGTCTTTCTTTACTCCACTCTTCAAAACGGGTGTTATTTTAGTACATTTAAAAAGGTCTGAGTATTGTCAAATTCAGTAAGCAAAACATCAATTATCTAGAACCATCATGACATTTGACCTTTTGACCCCAATATCAATAGACTTCTTCATTATCCCAAGTAAAAACCATCCACAAAGTTTGGTCCTGATGTGCGATGTAGAACAGTAGTTTTAAACATTATTGGATCTATAGTGCCAAAAGAATGTAAACTAAGTGTCTGCTGTCACAAAGACCTGCCAAAGCAGTCTATCCTGACAGGCCTAGAACTAATGTTGTGCAAAAACCATTTCACTTCTTTCATCCACAGTTATCATGACCATATGAACCCAAAAGCAAGACTAAGTTTATAACTGTAGATGGTGGAGAATTCGAGTTGTTGTATGTCTTTCAGACAGTGGCAACAAGTTTTGTCCTTTCACTCCAAAACTGACAGGCCTCTTCCATACCTCAAGTGCAAACATCTACAAAGCTGGGTAACTGAATTGTGGAGAACTATTGTTATTATGTAGAAACCTTGTTTCTTCTTTCAGTCACCGAGTCCTTGACCATTACCCTTTTTTACACCAAAAATTGACTAAGATTTTCCTTACCCCAAATACAAGTCTTCCACAAAGTAGAGCATTCAAATTATTGTGCACAAACAAGATTGGTACAAGACAGAGAGATAATATAACACAATATGCACAAGATCCTGATTTCCCAAAGCATATTGTGTATGCAGATCAGAGTCTATCCTGTTTTTTCTATCGATTCATCCAACTTCACTGATTCAGATCTGTGATGGCATTACTGTCATGACCCATTATTACAACAGATGGAGCTGATACCTTAATCATTGATGGGAACAGCTGACAAGAGTCCAGTAAATTGCACATTTTAAGCATGGAGGACACAGCCATGGATTCCACCCATAAACCTTTGTTAACATTTTTCACAAAAAGGTAAATACAAATTTAGATTATTTTTTTGCTAATATGATTTTAGTTCAAATATATTGGAAACATCTTCTTTACAATTGTTTATTTATTCCCCATTACAAGCTGATTAGGGATGAGGGATGTTCATTGCATTCTGACCAAATTTGGTTAATCATATGATACAAATACAGAGGATTTCATGATTCCATCCTTCTGTCTGTCCATGGATTCTGTCTGTAAACATAGTTCATTATAAATTACTGACTGGAAATTCACCAAACTTATTTCTTTGATGCTGGTATTGCAAATATACATATAAAAGGGGTACAAGCGTTTGCTTTCTGTCCATGGAATTCCAGGAGGACATCAATACCCTGGGTTACTTTTTCAAATATGGAAATACAAATACAATGTATAAGGATTTGTGATAATAAGCTAATAAAGCTACACAGTGCTTGCTCTTTGAACATAACTGTCTATTTTAGTTTCTTGTATTTAATATTACTTGAGGCATTTCATATCAACTGAAATTAAATTACTTTTTGGTTGGCTGCTATGTTTTGACAAATCATTATACTTATTTGTAACACAACTACTGTTTAACCCCTCCCAATATTTGTAAGTAAAAGTTTAAAAATAATATATTTTATGGATTATTTAATGACTTTTGAATTTAAGTTTTTAAAACAATAGTCACAGTAATATAAAAAGTTTATAAATTCAATGCTTTTTTCATTTGGATATCACAGCTTCCTCTTGTCCATATGGGACAGTTATCTAATATAAAATGTTTATAAATTCAATGCTATTTTCATTTAGATATCACAGCTTCCTCTCGTCCTTATGGGACAGTTATCTAATATAAAAAGTTTATAAATTAAATGCTTTTTTCATTTAGATACCACAGCTTCCTCTTGTCTTTATGGGACAGTTATCTAATATAAAAAGTTAATAAATTCAATGCTATTTTCATTTAGATATCACAGTATCCTTTCTTGTCATTATGGGACAGTTATCTAATATAAAAAGTTTATAAATTCAATGCTTTTTTATTTAGATATCATAGCATCCTCTCTTGTCATTATGGAATAGTTATCTATTTGCATCTTGTATCATGTTAACAGCTGATAGTGCTCAAAGTTAACCATTTCAAAGGACCAGAGTAGCACTGGATCTCATCAGCTTTGATGCTCAGACATGTGTATCGCATCTGATGGAGCTTCTGCTATACAGTTCTGCATGTTGTTGTACACATCTTTCCAAGAGGTGGACTTAGGGTTGTTGAGGTAGATTTGAAGGAGGTGGTGTTTCTCATCCAGCAACTGCTTCATGCTTTCTTGCTGAGTGTCCTAGGATTTCCGAAGTTGTGCTGCAGACCAGCTCTCTCAATGCCGCCCAGGTGGTCTCTACATTCTGATTGTTGAGAGGGGTGGATTTCAGACATTCTTCCAGGGCATCCATGACAGACTGTTTTGTACTGGTGTATTTCAGTCATTTAGGAGCCTTCTTTCCCTGTACACATCTTTTGGGCTGAATGTAAATGTTGAGCTTGGTGATGTGACAATGACATAGTCGATGATCTGCCATTGGTTTTAGAGCAAGGGTGCATCCATGACATCTGGTTTCAGGTAGGGAGGAGGAAGACTGTATTGGTGATCAGCAGTTCATGCTCGGAACAAGTCTGGAGCAAAAAGATACCGTTCTGTTACAGTGATCCACTCTGTGCTTTCCTAGCACTCTGTCCCAGATGTGATCACAGACTACTCTTACACTGAAATTGCCAAGAATGACAAGCTTATCTGCCACTGGAACATCAACAATGATGGTATGAAAATCCTCATAGAACATGACCTTCACACATCTTGGTTGGTGATGGTTACAGCATATCAACTGATGATGGTTAGAAGCTTTCTTCCAGACAAGCAGGTGAAATTACATGGTCATGAGTCTGTCATTTACTCCCCAGGGAGGTCCAGCTGATTTGCCAATCAGTGCTGTCTTCACTGCAAAGCCAACACTGCAAAGAGTGCCTCACTGCACTCTTCACTTCCTTGGCTGCTCGAAAAGAAAGTGTATCTGGAGCCCCTTTCACAGAGTTCACCTTCTCCTGCAAGCCTGGTCTCCCTTAAGGCAGCAATATCCACATTCTATCTGGTGAGCTCCTTTCCTATTATCGCGCTTCTCCTCTGGGGTCTTACAGCATCATCTCATTCTGTCGAGTAAGGTGGACACATTCCATGTGACAAGTGTGAGAGGAACAATCCTCATTTTCTTTTTTGTATTTGACTGCTGGAGTAGGGTCCCTGTCAGCCGCAGTATGCTGGCTAGTGAGGTTTAGAGCAGGCAATGTTTAGGGCACCTTTTCTAGCCCCCTCCTCATGCCAGGGAGGTGAGCAGTACATTCCTGAAGTTTGCTTCTCAGTCTCTCAGGGGGCTACCGGATTCCACTGCTGCTCCATGTCAGTGGTGAATTACCCAATTGCCTGAGCCACCTGTGAGTAGCTTTGCTGCTACGGCTGCCAGTGTACCCACATGTGCCGCTTCATCGCTTGCTTGTTGATACAGGACTTCAGGGGGTGATGAAATGGGATGTATGAATAACTTGTGCGTTGACTTTGTTTTAAGTGAGGAAGACTTGCGCAGTTCATTGACCTCACACATTTGCCCAAAACCAAAATTACGGTAAGTCGAGCAGCACAACAATGTCGAGACAGAGTTGAGTGCAGTGGATGATCAGGATGTCCTACATGTCTCGTCGAGCTCATAATGCTCCACAGCACTTTGCTGGGAATCGCCTTTATGCCCGTTGACCAGCTGTTGGTTCATCTGCACAGGCTGCCGAATCAAGTCATCACATGCTAGGTAGACAAAGCCTAACTCACCGTGGGTTTAAGACCCGTCGGCTACACTCAGTATGGTTTAGCCAGCCAGTCAAAGCCATTTTCCAGGATGTTGCCACTGCAAATGCTACTGCTTCTTGGAGTCACAGGTGAGAGCTAAGTACCAAGTGGGGACCAAAGGTGGGAGAGCTACCCACCCCAAAGGAGTATGACTGCTTAGCCAGCCAGAGGTGTTATCCCCTCCCATGACACCTCCTACACCCCAAAATATATAATAAAAGACGGAGTAATTAACTCCTGAAATTGTAATTGCCACTTGGGTCTTCATTTCTTAATGGCACCTGCATTTGCAGTGACTTTTCAGTAATCTAGGTGTCAATTATAAAGTGGATAAATTTGTCTTTTAAACAAGCTACAAATATAGCAAAAGTCACACGGGTCATGTAGATATTCAACACTATTTCAGTAACGGGTGTAATTTTTTAGAATTTGATTCTACATACCTTTAAATGGAAAATATTCACTTCATTTGGATTCATGGATAACCCTATTCTTTTTGGAAGGTCATTATTTACATGCCCCAAGAGGTGTATATAGCAAAATAATGTTAAAGTACATAGACACTTTGGGATACAATGAATCTAAAAGTGTGATCCAGTACAATGATGTGCACTGTGATGTCACAATGAAAGTTATGCATATTGATTTAAAACATCACACTGCCCTCAATTGATTCCACTCAATGCATTCTTATTTTGACCCATGTTTAGTAGTAGTACATGGTCACCATTGTAGAAGTTCATATAGCGATAGATAATTGTCGTCTGCAAGTTTCTTGGTGACAATTAAGGTTCAAAGCAATATTGGTAATCAAGATTGAATAGACTTTGGTTAAAGAAAATTCTTTAGTTTTAAAAGAACAATTTATATTTAATTTAGAATGAGTAAATGTGTATACATGACCCATGTTATTGTACTATAGTATATATATATGTCAAAAACTGGTCCTCTCACAGTAATCTTCACAGATTATTTACAAGGTTTATAATATCAAGCTTGTGTCTGCAGTGTAAACCCAACAGGTGTAAGACTGAGAGTCAAAACTCCCCCTGGTGTCAGAACTAGGGGTAAGATTTGAATTTTAAAAAAGCAAACCTGGGTGTCAAAACTGGTGGTCAAATTAAAATTGTGGGGGTCTGTCAGGCATAGATGAAGACGAGAAATAATGACTTTGGTATACCCGTCTCGGTGTGTGTGTGGGTATGGGTTTGGGTATTTGTTTAACAGTTACAGATTAAAACTACAACTGTCAAAGCAAATGATGTTTATATTCATACGGAAAATAAAATCATCACATTCAATATGTAGACTATCCGAGTTCTCTTACTCAAGCATGCTGCCATATCATAGCTTTACTAATGAGCCGTCATCTTGACGGAGTACCATCGAACGGAATAAAAGTTTTACTTAGTCCTACATGTAAGACATAGCACATGTTGATTTTGTTTAGGTGCCTGACGCCCAAAACATAAATATCAGCGTCAGGTCTTACAGGTAGGACTAAAGTTTTACTATGCCTAATAAGCAGAAAAGTGAAAGTAAACAAACCATTACCTGATCCCCACGAAAGCAGACATAATACAATACCGAATGTTAAAGTTAAACTGTCCCTATAATTAGATACAAAGCAAAGACCCATAATATATGGAACAGATACTATTCAATTAAAGTGTAAATTTTGATCCCTTGTTTTGTTTCAAAACATTGGTCGTCAGCTCATTATGTATATAGGAAGATGTATATAACACACAAACTCCGATCTAAAGACGATCCGGTCGAGTCCTAGTCCAGCTATTTCACATCCGGTGAAAGCACCTTTACTAGCAAATATACCAAAATTTGCTTTGATGAATCTTTATGTCAGTGTTGTTGTAGTAGTTTTAGTTGCTGCCGTTGTTGTTGTTATTGTTGGTGGTTGTGGTGGTGGGAAGTGTGTGTGTTTGTCTGCGCGTGCGCTCGTGTGTGTGTGTGTGTGTGTGTGTGTGTGCTTTTATTTGCTAGATGTAGTTAGATATGTTATCTCAGCATTTAAACGACCTTCTTTCACTAGAAAATGGAAGATGCTCTACGACGCAAAACTTCAATTTTATGTTCATTAAGGTATTACCTTACCAAAATTCGACTCAGTTAGTTTAGAAGAATGGAAAAAAAATCAACTTAACTAAAAACTGAATAATTGCTTAAGCGAGTTTACACCAGCATACTTAAAAATAGTATGTGAAAAATTGCGAACATTTAAAATTGATTCTGTTTAGTGTAAACGTAGTATTGATATGATAGCAGTATAACACCAAACGAGAGTCTCCCGGGTATCCACAGGTAGACATTGGCGTACTAAAGCAGCAGCACAGGTGTTAAACCTACCCAAGGGGCACCAGAGCAAGTGGGAAAAAAACGAGGCCAAAATATTACATGGAACCATTTGAATGACCTACGCATAATAATATACACTATATTTATATAAACACACCATGATGCTTTTTGATTTGCTATAAAAATGTAAGTATTTTTCATTTTCTATTTGTCGTGAACCACGCCTCCCCCCCCCCCCCCCCCCCGCCCCCGAATGCAACCAGCTTACCCAAGGTCGAATATTACACAAGAAAACTTACGGAATGAGATAAAATCGTTATTAAGCGCGAGTGAAATTGAGAGATTAAGAAAAATAGAACCAAAGAAGAGAATAGACAAGATATTTGAACGAGAACGAAAATGATTATCGGCAAAAGAACCAAAGTACATCACCAAGTTTGACTTTCACATATTAACCAGAAACAGCCACCGTTCTAACTACAGTTACATGATTTTGTCAAAATGGCGAGGCAGAATTTATCAACGATGGTGATGGAATATTTTCGATTCAATAATGAATCAAAATTTTGTTCATTAAATAATACAGGATCTACATTACAAAAAGAACTGTATAGCTGAGCAACAAACACCAGATTGATCAGAGTGAATTATAAGTCATAAACTGGATCCGGTAATACAATCACAACCAACTCCAATAGTCATCCTGGACAAAAATACAAAACCAGAAATATTAATAGTGATAACACCTACTACAAGAACGCCCATATTGATACAGTTGTTGTTTACGCAATTTATCACATGAATGAACCAAACATAGTTGCTCTTACTCTGATAAAACCAGGATCTCTAAATTGCGTTGCTCAGCGTGTCAGAGAACATTTTGCAAACTCGAGACGAGGAACCGGACTTAAAGAAACAAGAATAAAAAACAAATAACTGGAAAAACTCTCTTGTTAATGGAGCTAAATGAATTACGTTCCCCACACTTGAAAAAACACTGAAGATTCTAATAATTGTAAAATAAAATAACCAATGAGATTTTAGCGTGGTTAGGCTCCAATACTATTATTAAGATACGTACTCGATGCTAAGATTCTTACATCGTTGATTATAATCTTCGAGATAATTTTGTACAAACAACAGAAGCAAGTTTGGTGACCACAGGATTACAGAGAAATATGCACACACAAAATATCGGTAAATTCACATCAGCAACGTCAGGTAGATGTGCAAAACTAATTATGGATCTAGCAGAACTGGATTTTGTCATCAATGACACAGCGGCAAAAGGGTGTATTGGTGTCACAGAGAAATGCAACAACTCACGAGGATTTATGTATTGGCATGATCATTAGCTACTGCAATGGTAATTCTCCTCAGTTTCCTAATTTAAGATCATTAATGCTGGACTGGTCGTCAATCAATTTATTGTCGATGATTAATAGATTTCCCAATGATGGTGTTAGGAGCGTTCACGGAATATTTTTATATTAGTTATTGTAAAATGGACCTTCTTGAGCAATTTATCGACGAAGACAGCAGAGGTATTCACTGTAGTTCGTGGAGAATTAAACGTGAACAAATGTGTAAATAGTCAGAGTTAAAACGCCAGATATTGTTTTTATTGAATTTATCACAGACATCAATGATGCGCCGTCCGTCGAGGATCTTAACGGGATTACCAACATTCTAGTGGTTCACGACGATGTCATGCATGACAACGAAGCAAATCCATCCAGAATAATTTCACGGGTCAGACATAAAAACACATATGTCATTTAGGTTATCGAGCGGTATACTTGGCTTCCCCAAGTAATCAGAGATAACCGTACATGTTTGGTTATTTTTATCGGTGTCGACAAACATACACTTCGAAATATTCATCAGATTTGGTGTCCCGGCTACATGAACATGGTTTAATTTAACAACCTCTTCATGATCAGGAAACCCTCATGGATTCATGACAATAAGTTTATGTGATCCAGCAACACGCTATCGAATTGATCTCGCTGAATTCTTTTATTACAGAATTACATTTATTGCTTTAATAAACCAGGAAAATATTAACGTGATTACCTCTGCGATCGAACAAATTCAACAAGACAGTCTCGCGATTCAACTCAATGTTGAAAAATCAACGATGATTTTGAGATGATACAACAGGGAAGTGAAAAGGGTAAATATACACTAGTGGCCGAGTAGGGATTTATCAAATTACTCCAATGCGAAATGAAATTGTAGTTGGCGGATTTGCATGAACAATATGATATAGCTAAATTTGTTCCAATGGCACGTGACATTGGGAGAATAGAATCAGATTTGTCTCGACAATATGAAACTCAAGTGGCTGTAGGTGCACGTGCGAGACAGCTGAAAACGATTGTATTGGAGTATATTCAGATTCCCACAAAACAAGAAGAATAATACAAACAACAACAAAAAATTACTATGAAAAATTAACAACATACAATGTTAGTTTTTGTCCCTGGCCGAGACGGGCCTCAGGGTCCTTCACAAACTTACAAACGAACAACCAGTTCTTCACTACGAGTGTCCAATAAATTACCGTTTTGGTCGGTCAGATGAAAGTATGTTCGTGACAGCGATGGATTATGATATCGTAAACAAACAGGATTAGTGGGCATTGATACAATCAAATGAACAAGCGAGACACAAGAGAAAAGCCGTTAAGAAAATATCGCTACTGAGCCTGCCCTAATTTTCGGAAGATATTCGTCAGCTATATCATTCATAGCCTGTTTTATCTTTTTATAATCAAATCTAAATATTCTGAGCGTAGTACTCACATCTTCTTTTCCGGTAATCTTAAACCGATCATAAATTAATGTTTGCTGAGGGTGTCCTTTTCAGATATGGTATATCCTGAATATAGACTGCTAAAAGTAAAGCATTGATACTTAACATTCTTAGATGTCTCATTTCAAAACTGATCCTTGATCCTAGAGATTCGTTAGGATAGTCAATTATATACTTCTCAAACATATATCTTAGTCCTCATGTACTATTGCATACTCCTTCGCGATTGCGCTGGCGATTTTTACTCCTTGAAGTAATTTATTATCCAGATATGGCCATTTCTCGAGCAGATCATCAACATCTGGAAATCGATCCTACTTAAAAGGGGGTCGCCCGGTGAATAAAAGTCAGATCACAATGGATGTGGTAGTATAAAAGCGGCTTGTGCTGCCAGAGGCCATCCTAGCACAGTTCTGATCGACGATTGTATATCAACGGTGTAATCTGGCGTCAATATTTCTACGGCAGCACTTAGCGTTGGCTCGTGTACCTTGATAGCGATATTTGATTTTTTCCCGTTATTGATTTTATTCTATGTTGAAGTCATCGTTGATTTGGTCGATTTGATATAATCATGTTAGGATGGTAACGACATCCCAGACTGGAATTGGTTCGGTAATTCCTTCAGTGTTAGTTTTATGTGAAATTACCAGGAACTGATGGCGAATAATTCACCCAATGATTTTTCTCTGATATTTGGCTAAATATAATAAAGTCGTTATTGTGTCAGTCGATTTCAAGTGACAGAGCACTGGGAGCTTTTATCGGTCATTGAGTTCTCGCCGTGTTGACATTTCGGATGTCAATGGGTCGTCGGAGGCGTTGTTTTAGCTTTGATCTGCTCCAGTTTGGGTTATTTCTGAGGTCATTATAATCCATACGGCAGATTCTAAATGTGGCGTTTGCAACGTTGACATAGGTGTGTTGGCGTTCTTGTGATATCGAGATCCCTGATCGTAACAAATTCATCGTCGATATTACACCGTAGTTTAACTCCGCTGACAGTAACGGTAATATATTTATACACGTACATGTCGCAGCGTAAGTTATTTTCGTGTGCTGATGCAAATTTTTACTAATACATGTAGATATTTATCTCATTGATATTGAGTATACCAGCAACAACCGACAACAACAGATACACCGATTCCAGCCACAGGATGTATCACATGCGTCGGTGATAATGTACCAACTAACGTCGTTGTTCAAGCGACTAGCGAGGATAACAACGTATACAATAATGTCATTGACGATGATTCGTCTGCGATAATTTTTTGTTTCATCGTGTGTTCGTATATGATTTCTTCCAGCGATGCCTTCAACGCACGTGTTTGATTATACCGAAAGGATTGGGTGCGATTCATATTGTGTTATGCGTTACCGACTGAGGTGTTTTCGCAAGGTATTTTGACTTAACACGACCGATATGGTGACGGGAAATCTATCGATGGAATACGTTATGGTAATGTGGTGAATATTCTCAATTCCTCATCACACGGACAGCCTGCATATCCCGTTGACCTCAGCGGTATGTTTGATAGAATTGTTTTGTTGTGGCCATGTTGCTGATCTAGACGATACTCTAAATACCGAGTTGAATGCAGGAGATGTAAGAACAACACTATCTTGGATCATTTTGATGTTTCAGCAATTTTATGGAGTCGTGTGCCACTTTCACTAAGACTAATATAGACGAAATTTGGAACGCCGAAGAATCTGTTGATGATTCTATTTATGGCTCCTCCAAACATTCACATGCACGGTTATGTGACTACTATATTTAGCTCTGAATATGGTCAGTCCATCACAGATTGCCATTAACGAAGGCATCGTCCAGATATTGTTGTTATCCACGAATTTTTTTCAGCGTCATCGTTTGATTCTTGTTTTATGGATTTTTACCGATTATGATTCCTCTCATGTTGAGATCGCCAGTCATTGCATCACCGGCTTTATCAACGAATTCACTGATCACAGTTCAGATAGTGGTATTGTTGTTGTTCCCGTATACGTGTTTCCGCGCCATCGTCTGATTTTGGTTCTCTAATATTAATACATGTATTTCTGCTCATACTGAGATTGCCATATATTATGTCTCCAATTATTCTAAATATGTCCAGTAATCTCTCCCATAAATATTAGAATTGATTCCTCCGAGTTTGTAATTTTTACGGTTTTAGTAAACACCACTAAGCTATCTTCGGTCGCGCCTTGAACTTGCAGAACAATATATGTCAGTGGGATATTGCTTGTCTTCAACCGCCCTTGCAGATCCTGAAAAACAACAGTCTAATTTGTTTTAACATCGGCGAGACGCAAAAGATAGGTAAGTTCATCTCGTCTAGCATATTTGGATATCTCAATGCCACCCTGGACCTTTCCTTTCGTAAATCTTCCACTATAAACGATTAAACTGTTTAAAACGACATAGCATTCAACATAGCAAGTACTTCTGGACCGTATATTGGTGGCACAACTGAAATTAAAAGTGCAGATTATATATCTTCAGCTGAGGTTAAAGGAATCTAATTAACTTATACACGCCTTAAAGCCATACCCTAACACCAGAAGAAATACCACGATAATTTAAAGGTAAACAGGAGATCATTTGAAGTTGGACAGACAGTTTGGCTGCACGATTCATTAAGAAAAGTATGAATCTATCAGAAGTTTGATCCAAAATGAAAAGGATCATATTTGATTACCAAGAAGCTAAATGACATAACCTATTTAGAAATCGAGCAAACGCTTGTCACGTTTGCCGTCTATTGCAGTACAGAGGAAAGAAAATACAAGTTTGGCTCTACCAACAGAAGTAGACGTATCACAACAATTTAGTAGAAGTAACCGTCTCGTGTTAAAATTATTTCAGCTTTCTCGTCAGGTACGAAGAGCCAAGAGTGGCACATTGAGAGGACAGCTCAATAAATTCCAAGAGTAGGAGACGATTAAATGATGGTTGACGGATCGTGCATGCAAGATGATACTTAGTCAGTTTGACTCTGAATAGTCAATGCTTTAAGGTAGCACTACCAATGACTGTTCGGTTTTGGCTATATCTCACCAACCTGTGCTCCAAATCACTGGATAGCTATCCTCCAATGTTGTAAATAATTACAAAGAAAGGAACCTGCAATTTGAAGTGCCCACTTACTTTAGTTGATGTCGTAATGAGGTCCTACAGATGGAATATGTTGGGCTGCAATACAAATGAGCTGATGCAGAAATAGAACATGATAACTTTTTGTAAACGTAAAATGTTAAGCGTTCTGCTATTCAAGTTGAAACCTGACGTGAGGCAAAATCAGCACCATTTTGATAATAATGTTTCGCGGCAGAATGTCAAAACTGCTCTTGCCAGAAGAAGAAAACAAACATCTTTTTCTTGTTTGTTTCACACATATAATGGTTGCCTTTCTTCAAAATGATGACAGATATCTGAGAGCACTGAGCTGTTATCGTTAGCATATTGATAGACCTTATAGCTAATAAGATGGTTTTAAAATTTCAGAATGTTCTCTCAAGCAGTTGCAAAGTGTTGGGTGTGTCCAGCGGAATTTACCAGAGGGCGGGAATCGGAGAATCATCCTGCTGATGACCTCCAGTTAAGGCTACGGGCTATATGCGTCTGGCGCACAGATGAGGAAAAGGGTGTTTCGCTGGATGGTAGACTTGAAGCAGCATGTCATACACTTACATCCTCAGGTTGTAGATGATGTTCCCTAGGGTTTCTTCGGAGAATGGATTGGTTTTTGCATGGCCATTCACTCGATAGACTACAACCAAATTGTTGGTTCTTCTTCCAAGGAGATCAGCGCAGCTGTTTAAGCTCGGGTGAGACTATTAATTTGGGTGAGAAAGTGCTCGATACCGACGGTTCCAGGATTGAGTAGCAGAGAGGATGGGAAGTTATCTACAGCTTTGGAGCTAGGTGGTGACCCCTTGGAGCCCATTCCTTACCTGTACGGAAGGAACATAACAGATTATGACGTATCTAGACACAGTTCATCAGAAAAAGCGTTTGCACGAGATTATTAAGGTGATGTGGACATGGCACTTCTCTACTCACCATCAAGGCCAGACATCAAAAGGGAACTTGCTACCCGTCACATTAAAATGGAAGCTTCAGATTCGGTGGTAGAGGTCTTCGAAAAATTCAATGATTCCCATAAATGTATTATGAAACATAATGCTTTCTCTGGTGACACTTTACATTTCACCGCGTATTTTTAAGCAGTCGTTCGAAATTTTCTGGAAGTCTTATTTGGGTGAAAATAATATTCAGGAACTACCAAACGATTTTCTTTCTGACTTTCTTTTTGTTCAAAATCAAGTTCATTTTCTACCTGACTTGAATCATTAGTTTCCTATATTTTGTAAACTGCTAATACATAGCAAATAGTTTCCTATGAGTATGGGTTAACTGTTATAATTATTATCATAACCTTAGTCAAGGACATTGCGTTTGCCACATTTTATATTCTAATTATAGCTCAGATTTTTGTTTTAATTTTAACATTAGGAACCTTCTAAACGTTTTTTTTTCCATTAGCTAAATGATTTTTTTTATGTTTCGAAAATGCTAATTGTAACCTGTGGTCAATTATAGGACAATATTATCTTGATTTTCCAGGAATAATTCATTCATACTTTAGGATCTGAACAGAATCAATACTATTATTGATTTCTCCAGAAGTTCATTTGGGCTAGAATTTATTTATTCAACTGTTTATACACTTTAAATATAAATTGGTCATAAAAAATTAACATCCTGGAAATAGAGACTTGAATTAATAGTGAAATTTAAAAAATGGATTTCTTGGATTGTATTGTGATCGTTAAAAGTATGTTGGAACAACACCTCGGCACAGGCCACCACAGGAACGTCATCACTTCCGGCGCTGGATTTAATTTGGATTTCAACTTAGGTTTATTCGTTAATTTAATAATTGGGATTTGTCTGTAAACTAGTGATTATTTTGGGATTTAATTCGCAATACCGTAAGTTCTTTTTTCTTCATTCTCACTTTGTATACTATGGAAATAAATTATTCGTTGAAGTTTGCAAAGCTTGTTGCTTTTCAGTCTTTTATTTTACTTGTCATAGCATATAGAGTCACAGAAGCTCCATAATGTCCTGATTGTCCAGGAGTGGAACAATTACGATATGAGAAACGAGAGACAAAAATAAAGATACCTGTTATCACTGTCAAGACAAAATTATACGATATAAAATAAAAAAAATCAGCCGAAGCTAATTAGAAGTGAACATTGTATGGAAAAATAATACTTGCTACAGCAGCAGCATTAGTAGTATTCGTACTGTCAACAAAAACATACGATGCATCCGCGAAAAGTGCAACCCAATACATAGTCTTCTTTGTATCATCCATATATATTATACTTTAACTCTTCAGCAATGGTAAATCATATTATGCTGGTGCGCTCATATAATCGCAGGCTATGTATACAGGCGAAATTGTGTGTTACGCATCCTGTTCACAAGACAGCCTGGCAATATGCGAGTAAAATCATGGCAGAGAAGTCCATATGGAAACGAAGCATTTGTAAGGCAGATATATGAATGTATGCAAATGGTTTTAGTCTATGGACTGGCTTTGAAAATATTGTATGGAGAAAACGGTGAAACGGTATGGTGCGCAATCTCCCCGTCCCTTGTTTTTGTTTAACAAACCTAACGGCCCTCGTCAGCGCCACCAAGATGCTTAGAATAGAGAAATACTGCTCAAAACATTGCAGATATACGTATTTGTATGTTTGTATATATCTATGTTTAAAAGCCCATCTTAAACTTAAAACCCCTGATGTGTGATGATAATTTTGCATGTGATATTATGCTTAACTTCGGCTATAATTTGCCTATAAGAACTCATACCCTTGTATGATAGTGTGTTTGTATGCAAGTGTGGTTTGTGTACTGCAGGGGTCTCCAAACTACGGCCCACGGGCCGAATGCGGCCCGCGAGGCCCTCTCATCCGGCCCGTGGAGACCTTTTTGTCTACGGAAAAAAGTTACGGAAATTTACGTGTATCCTGCCAAGATCAGCCGCCGCTTACGTGGACGTTATGTTTTTACCGAATTAAAATAGAGGCGCTCAGTAGTGCGTTATGTTTTCCAACCGATCACTACATTGCAAAACCTTATTCGCTGCTTACTTTTTCTGCTTCCGTTCACAGTCAATGAGATGATATAACGCTATCTAGTGGCGGAGTTTTTAAATGGTTTACTGCTTGTTCAAGACTTGATTGCGGTTGACTGCTGCGATGAGGAGGTGTTGGTGTCAGCGTCGGATTGCGAAACATGTTGCACTCTATTTTATTTAGTGATAATTTCCTTCGCGTAATTACTTATCAGTGTGTTTAAAGTATTGGGAATGTCGTTAGTTTAGTAAGACTTTTTCGAATATTCTGAAGAGGAAACATTAAAAGCAACAATCTCTCTACCATAAGTGGATATATTTGCACACTATATTCAGGTAAGTTTAACTTAAGAAATCATAAGAATTTGTATTGTACTGTATTGAACACTCTTACACGTTTCGTTAGATAGTATTTATTGGTGCTGGATAGTTCTTAAACAAGTATGTTGGATAATAGGGTGTGTTTTGGATAGTATTTAAAATAAAACAAGTGCTGGATAGTATATATAAGCAATAGGTACAGGATAGTATCTTACAATGTGGTGTTTATGGATAGTAGTTGAAATGTATGAGCTGGATAGTACTCAAGCAAGTGTGCGTAGCATAGAATTGAAAACATTTTAACATTACATTTCCTATATAATGCCAGAAATATTTCTTAACAGCCTATATCATTCCACAAGTTAATATGACCAAAGTACCATCTCTATGTCAAATTTTCGTTTGAGACCAGAATGTCATAGCTGATGCTTAAGTGTCACATACTGCCTCTATTAAAGCCTGTATCCGTTCGATAAAGTCCATACTCAACGATTTTAAGAAATGGGAAGTAAACAAACAGAATTTAAATCACTTTACATATTGAAAAGAACTTAGCTTAACCCTTTTCACCCTATGACCATATGATACAGAAATTTATCTGCCCCTTTAAATAATGTATATACCCTCTCCTACTGTCTTTTTTTAAAAACAAAACTCAATCACCTTTACTATTACAATTATTCCAAATTATTGCCAGTGAAGGGAAACGGAGCGAGAAAAGTAAGTCGCATTTAAAGCAATATTCTCCAACATAATAAGACACGAAGAAATTGTTGTTAGGTTACTTTCTCATCCGTTACTTAGGATAGGGGTAAATAATGTCATAAATGTTCCTTTCTTTTATCTTTTTTAAATAATATTTGGCTCTCAAGAGGGGGATGAACTTTATAAATATTAGCTATCCAAACTTTTAGGACTTTCCATCAGTATGTTTTCGCGTGAGTCTGGTTTTTAGTTATCAGTATCTAATAAAGTATATTGCTGAAGGAACGCAATCATTTTGTCAGTCTGTCTATATTATAACCATGACTTATGATTTAGCATGTGCCACGAAATTATATTGTTACAATCCCTAGTCATGGAATTCCCAAACTTCAGTTTAATGCAACACCACTCATATATGGCTACATAAAATTATACCCAATGGTGTAGCGTATTCTAAATGAATTGTTCTTGTTTGCTCTCGATTTAAAATATGCAGTGTTTGTAGGTAAATTATTCAGGACGATATACTTTGTTATGGATTTGATTTCACTCCAGACAAAGTCAGATACAAAGGACATTTTCACTCTATATAATCAGGCCAACTACGTGTGAAACTTGATAACTCGGTAGAAAAGAAAATAAAAGGAGAAAATTGAAACAATGCAACTTGAGCGTAAAAGAGAATGTATAGCATTCACAGCAAATGTAACAGGCCCTGCGTGGAGAAGAAAACGGTAAAGGAAGTTGTGAAGCACAAACTTATGAACATAAGTAATGAGTTTGATGTTTCGCTACCACGATATTTATATCTGAAAGACATTGTTTTTAAAGTATAATTTCAGTTTAGATGTTTTAAAAACATTTGTCCGGAAAAAAATATAAATTAGGCCAGACATAAAATAAGTTTTTAATTCTTACATTAAAAACATATTCCATTATTAAAAATGCAGAGGAAGAAACTTTTAGATGATATAATATTTTTTTTTAAAAATATGTCTGCTGTCCGTCGATCTCAGTATGAAGGTCGTCCCTTATTACGACAACAATGTGGAAATATTTCACTCAAAATGGAGAAATCTACTACCTAACTTTACTGAAGGATACAATAATACTTATCACAAACCGGTAGACATGGTATTAATCACCCTATAAATGAATCTAAAGAATGACCTAACCTATTTGGTTATCTTACCTATTTTGTTATCTTATCTCTTTGGTTATCTTATCTCTTTGGTTATCTTCCTAGTCTATACATATTGAACGCCTATACATAAAATAGGACATAAAGATAGGATTTCAAAATGTAGCTGTTTTAAGAGGCCAGCACGGAAGAAATATTTACAAACGTGCAACTGACTTTAGTTGACCATTGGAATAGTTAATTGGAGATGATGATGATGAAGTTGAATTATAGTGACACCGGCCATAAAGGTCATTTGTTCACTAGTTTAACCATCGTTTAATTTATATGATGGTTGGTTTCCCGTGGAGAAGGAATGGTGCCACATCCCCATGGGCATTTAACGCACAAAGTGCGCTTGTTAAGTTTGGTCGTCATGTCATACCACTAAGAACTGGCTAATAACATGAATGTAAGACCCTGGGTGAGTGGGAATAGACCCAACACACACTCAACCTTATCAACCAATCAGGTAGTTTGTTACAGGGGTGCAATGGCACCAAAGAATAGCGAGAGAAAAATAGTTTTCTCATATCGCTATGTTGATGGGCTCTGGACGAGGAAAAGGAGGAAAAAGTCCCGGAGGTCGGCCAGCCGATGTCGTAGATGGATGTCGTCTACGCCCTGGAACGCCCTAGCCATACTTATTTCAGATTCAGTCGAGTTTTACTAATGGACAAAATAAAACCAAAAATGTGTCAGCCACCTGTTCAATTGAGTTAAATTCAATAAGTTGTAGAATTTTCCTAACGCTTAACATACCAATATTTCTAGTACAGAGTGTACATATTATAAGTCCCTAGCAATTTTTAAACTAAAATGTCTATGCAACATATATAGGTGGGTCACTGTTAGGTTAAAATAGATTGTAAATTTTGGAGCGGTGTTTCGAAATGATCATGTCAGTTTTTTCAATAGAGCTTGTTCGAATAGAGTTCTCGTACCAAATGAGAACTCAATAAGTATAAATGGCAATGAATATAGCCCTTAAAAGGGCTGGTACTCATCTGGATTAAAAGTACCACGCCTGTCCTCCAGCTCCACCAAGAAGGCAGCAGTTCTTTCCTCCTCCCGAGATATTCTTGGAAAATAAATTCCGTGACGGGAGGCGATATAGGCTGCTGCATCAAATAGGTGGTGTAGAGGTCTGTCTTCAGAGGCCTCATTGTAGTTGTCTGGTGAGGATTTTGAGGGCGAAGTGCCATTGCTGGATTCTTGGTGGCGAAGTCTGTCTGTAACGACCGGAACCCTATGTAGGTCACCGCTGAGATGAAACTTGCAGCTTTTCTCTTGTCATTCAAGAGTGAAGTGAGTCCCAGTTCGTCACAGAGTTTCCCCGTTAGTTTTTCCTTTGCTTTTTCAGGCATCCTCACCGTCTTCACCGGTGACTCCCATTTTTCCTTTGGGGTGGCCTCCTCTAATTTTTTATCCAGGTTCATTGCCACGCCTGGTGAATGAGTGGGGGTGGGTGTTGATGTTTTAATCACCCCCTTTTCCCCCCTTCCCTTTCTTTGTTGGGGGTGGTGGTGATGGTTCTGGTTCAGGCTTAATAATAGGTGACGTGGCCATCTCCGCCGTCTCCGTAGCAGTTAAAATCGCCTGAAGTTGTGTAGATAGCACTGCTATCTGTTCCTGAAGAACCTTTATTGTATCCTCCTGTATAGTTGATTCCGTTTCAGGAGTCGTAGGGGCCGGTTCCTCGTGAACTGCTGGTTGTGGGGGTGGGGTAATGTTGTGGTCCGGTTCGGTTTCCCGCCACTGCCGTTGTCTACCTCTGTTTCTCCTGTACTTGAGTGCCCCTTGTAATTCCATTTTTTCTTCCTTGTCCCATACGAGAAGTAGTGTTGTTCTTTTTCCTGCTGCTCTGAGGCTCCAATTAGTGGCCTCCTTCAGCCCAATACCAAATATAGCATTAAGGGCTTGAGCTGGGATAGCGTTGATAATAGATTCATGTTGCTTCTTGCTCGGTCGCTGCAGACTTAATTGGAGAGAATACTTTACAGGAGAGATTATCCCAATACGACACACAAGATAATGTTCTCAATGTTGAGTAAATGTTACAAACAGAAACAATGAACACCAAAAACTGTGTTAGTAGAATTGATTAACAATTGAATAGCCTGGAGCCCCCCCCCCCCCCAAAAAAAAGTCTTAGGTTGCTATAATAAATTTAAGATATAAAATTAGTTGTTCCAAATTTCAACAAACCATCTCAGAATCAATCAAACAAACTGATCTACAGGGCACTTATCGTAACATCTTGTATGATAACATAAAACTACTTTAGCTAAGTTGAATAGTATTACTGTAATAACGTTTTATACAATAATACACG
This sequence comes from Unio pictorum, assembly GCA_030141615.1. NCBI lineage: Eukaryota > Metazoa > Mollusca > Bivalvia > Unionida > Unionidae > Unio > Unio pictorum. The sequence continues at coordinate 3,206,376 of JARLTB010000157.1, read as the reverse complement.
TTCAATTATTTCTACCAAATATTTTGGATATATTAGCTTACAAATTTGCAAAAGCACATTATGATAAACTTGACAAAGTATAATAGTATTTTGGAGGTAATTATGCACAGTATTTTCTCAGTTCGTTATTTTAATGAGTCTTAAAAAGATAGAATAAATCAAATATTTGACTATCTCAAAGTTTGAAAATGTCTAAGAAACAATTAAATTAATATGCCAGAATCATAATTAAAAATATAAGCAAGTTAAATGGAAAAGAATAGTGCATGTCACGATTGTAGTAAATATAATAATAATGACCAAATGGAATGTGAAAATACTCCAAACAAAAGGTTTCGAGACTGCAAATATTACTAAATCAAACTTGTACGATAATGTCGGAAATAACAAGATTCGAGAATATCACCAGAAAACAATTACTTGCGACTGCGGAAAAACGGTAAAGAAAAGGATGCTCGTTATTCAGTCATAAAAGGTACATTTCACAACCTGATTATAATCCTGATTTCTCCATTACAGGGATATAATAAATAATCTGTCTTATCAATTACTTTCACCCAGCATTCAGTAAAGAATGATGACGTATAATAAATGCGTAAGTAGTTGGGTTTTTGTGGTGCTGTGAAACCAGTCTTTTTAAAAGAACGAATAGATCACACCACCAAAATATTTGAAAAGCGTATACCCGAATGTGTATTTGAACTACAATACTACAATAGTTAAGCTATATTATGTTGCAAATTCGTAACCAATATACTTACAGATTTTAGTTGTAAACTTTTAAAATAATCTTATAATTGCTGATGCTTTCCTGGTCTAACTAATCTTACTACTTACTGCAATTCTCGTCATAACCATTTTTGTATTTATTCATGTTATAAATGTCTCCATATCTCCGTCTGTTCCTGATCTAACTGAATGGATTCTTTAATTAATCCTATTAGGATTTGCAATCAATATCCCTAGTGATTCCCTGATGCTTCCTGTCATTGTTTGAGATGAAGGCATCTGTTTGGTTGTAATCCTTTCGTGACATCATTTAAATATTTTCTTAATTGTTGTTTCCAACAACGTATTTAAAGTTTTTAATTGCGTATCAACACGCACGATCGTGCTCTCTTCCTTTTTTTTTTTTTTTTTCTTTTTTTTTTTTTGTTTTTTTTGTTTTGTTAGCAGTCATTCTTTCTGTGACTTTGTTCACATATATTTAAATTTAGAGGTGTGTGGTATTAACGGTATACATGTTTTCCTATATAACTTTTCTCTGTGAGGTACGTCGTACAACGTAAGGTTTCACTGGACCAGTAAGTCGATAGTTTCCGTAAGTAAGGAATGTACGGAAATAGTTTCTCACTGGTTGAGTAACTGTGTTGTAGTTTTACTGACTGCTTACTTGTTCTCTCTCTCTCTCTCTCTCTCTCTCTCTCTCTCTCTCTCTCTCTCTCTCTCTCTCTCTCTCTCATAATTATCTTGCCCTGGGTGTTGTCATCCCAAAGTTAACAAGTTTATTATTTCTATAATGTAGCTAGTAAATCAAAACTTTATATCGTTACCATCAAGCTCTCTAATAATAAGGTAACTTTAATCAGTATACTTTAGTTTCAGTTTTTTTATTACAACTTATACAATAGTTAACATGCACATAGCAAATGTATCTAATATTGGATAATTGGAGTGTTTTGTGGGGAAGGGGAGGAGCTCCGTTTTCTTTTGCGACAGATTTTATCTATTGAAAAAAATGTCAGGACAACGCCTCAGAATATTAAATTGTTGATCAATAACATAAGTTCCGTACGAGTTGATTGAAGGTAAAGAATATTGTTGTATATTTTTTGGGCTGGTTTTATTGTCCGTGACTTACCTGAGTCCTGATTGATCGTACTTATTGAGTCAAAATTAATTTCAAAATCACCGTATATAGAAAAGGAACCGAGTTTTTAATTTTAACGACATAATCCTCAGCAAATCGTACACAAATTAAAATGCCGGTATGACTTCATATTCCGAGTTAATCACATAAATAGAATTTTTTCAAATACAAAATATCTATATTTTCTAACCATTATAGTCAGTAGGTACGTTCTTCTTCAACACACAAAGTAAAGGGAAAAAAATAGCAATCAAATCGATGTTCATGTATTTATAATTTTCACGTATAAACAAATTTACATTTATTAAATCATACTTTTTTGTTTTTCATGTAATAATGCGTTAGTTTATTTTACAAATCGTTCAATTTCTTTTTGGATAAAGAAAGTGTTGTAGAGGGTGATCACTTTGTGGAGGCCCTCCTGTCATATTCTTTATGTTTATGTGTGCTATAGTTTGAGTAACTGTAATCTTTTTAATAATTTGTTGTTGTTGTTTGGCTGTTTTTTTATCTTTTTTCTTTCTTTCTTTCTTTATTTATTTATTTATTTATTTATTTATTTATTTTTACTTTTTAATATAAATTTCCAAATTCTTCTTCCAGATATTCATCATGATACATGTATTCCTCCATCATATTTTCATCTTCTTCCTTTTTTTCCTTCTTTCTTCCTTTCTTCTTTTTTCTCTTTCTTTGTCGAATATTTGTTCTTTTGTCATATATTCTTGTTGTGTTCCATTTTTCTAGGATTCTTCTTCCTCATTTTTCCCATATTTCTGGTATATTTCCTTTTGATTTTTTTTTGTTTTTGGTGTGTGTGTTTCTTTGGGTTTTTGTTATTGTCCTTTTAAGTCTTTTTCCCCTTTTTCTTATTGTTGTTGTAGTGGTGGCTTCTGTATCTCCTTGAGTTTTCCATTTTTCTTCTCTCTAAGTTGTTGTTGTTGCAATACCTTTCTGTGTATCCTCAGACTCTGTTCCTCTAGACTATTTGATATTATTAGGAATTGTTTTTTTAGTAAAATTAATAAGATTACTATTTTCTTTAAATTGAATTATTAAAGTAATGTTTTATTCATTTATAGCAAAAAGTTGGCAACGTAAATCACTAGCTATACGAATGTACATTATTGTGTGGAAATAGGTCATAAAGCAAAAATCAGTCAGCTCCTAAGTCTTATCAGTGAAACATATATTCTGTAAAACCAGGCATTGGCAAAAGTCTAATTCGGTTAATAAAAAAGTAGAACGAACTTTCGTGCTGACGTAAATACAGAATGGTTCTTATCTAATGATGGACAGTCGTCGCTACAAAATGGTTCTTATCTAATGTTGGACAGACATTGCTGCTGGCTTAGTATGTTAAACATGTTGCTGGTTTAGAATATTAAGGAATTATCATATTTGGACCTAACTAATGCCAAACGAATATATATAAACTACAAATTGGAGTTCTACCTTATGTCAAATGACGTCAAATTAAGCCGGTTTTGACCGGGAGAAACTGATTCTTACCTGAAAGGAGAACGGCTGTATTTCCTCTCCGATACCTTAAACCTGACACAAGATGCATATAAATAGACCGCGCATTAAAGGGTCAGGTCAGTTCCTATCGACGAGGAAATAGATCTTCGCCTTATCATTTCAGATGTAGTGTAGCTGTTTTATCATCGTGGCGGCACGCTTTCAAGAGAGACTTCTCTTCTCATCTTCCTTCTTATCTCTCTCTTGTTATAGCAAGAAAATATCATAACAATATCATCAAGATATTTGCGTTCGGTTGTGTCTTTTCTCCTTTTTTAACTTTTGCTGCTCTGTTTCTCTTCTCTTTATTCTGATCTATAAATGTTTCCTGTTGGTTCTGAAGCTGGTTCTGTATCTGCGTGGGTATTTGCTTTTCAGTTGCTGTTTGCTGTTTTTGGTGGTGTATATCTGAGTTTCCAATGTTTGTGTGTTCTACCATTTCTTCTGCGGTTTTTGGACATACATGTGTTGTGTGCCCCGTCTCTCCGCACCTCTTGCACTTCCTGTGTTATATACATCCTTTGTACCATGCTTTGGTTATGAATACATGTAGATAGAAAGCCCTTATTATTGTTCTGAGCTTGTTTTTTTAAATTTCCAGTATCCTGGTTCCGTTGTATATTGTGAACCCTGGAACTGTTCCGTGTCTTGATTTCACCACTTTAATCTCAATGTTTTCCTCAAAACACTGCTGTGTCTTGTAAAGATATCTCCATTGGTATGTCAGACAAAATGTAGCTTTCTTGTCTGTTTTTTGTCTTTCTTAGTATGAGTTCTGTATTCTTTACTACCACTTTCTCTCTGTGTTTGTTTATTTCGCCGTAAGATATTGCTGGTGAGTTGCCTCGTGGTCGTATTGTATAACCTTTATACTAATTACTTTTAATAGAATAGATCTTTTGCTGTATATATGGGTCTCTGATTTTGATTGCTTTCAGCACCGTTGACACCCCGGGTACATTTTCCCTCTGTATCCCTTGCATATCCAGAAATTGTGTTCCTTCCTTGTGGTTGTATTCAATATGGGATCCTTCCTCTGTGTGTGTTTTTTAATTTGAAGTCTTTCTGCAAGTCTTTTGTGACCATTTTTTCTCGTTTTGTCCCCCTTGTTTCTTCTTATGTATTTTTCACTTTTGTAGTTTAAGATTATATCTTCTTCGTCCTTCACTGCATTGTATATTTCCTTTTGTATCTTTGTGATTCTTATTTCATGATTCTATTTATGTTGTTTTTCTTGCGGTCTGTTTCGTGCGGGCCATTGCGATTATAAACACTTACTTTGCTTCTCAACAGAGTTTGAGATATTCACATTCCCGACATCTCGCAAAAGAACTACTGTCTCGACCAGGCTCAATACTAGAGCACACCAGGAATGCGCTGCCTCGACCTTCTGAGGATCACAGGTAAAAATCTCGAGCTATTCAGAGTTATTAAAATGCACGTGGATAAAACGGTAGACCTTAAGACGTCTTTCTAGAGTACCTGTGAGATTAAAAGAGTTTAGACACTCAGCGATCGGTATTCGAAGAGACCACCAGTAAATGCGGGTATCCGGCATCAACAAATATAACCTTTAGTACGCAACATAAGTAAAGGTGGATTGCGTCGGACGTCATTATGACGCGAATATATGACCACTTCTGCACTACACTGGTACTACACGGATACACCACGCCATTGTGGATGACAAATTCTTCAAATTTGTGACCACATAATAATACATCCTGGTTCTAACTCATGTGCCTTCAAGCACATTCTGCGTTTTCTTGTAAACGAAGCACAATTGCTCGAATGATCGTATATAGCCAGCTGACTTGGGATGTAAAATCCATTTAGGCGGGATGAACACTGTGAACGAGTACAGTGCTACTCGCTGAAGAGCAAGAAAGAACGCATGTAGTGTCAGACTCGAGCTGGAGATTGAAATGTAAAATCTCCATGGCATGCTCGTGTCAAATAGTCGGATGACTAGAGTACACTTGAACCGCTCGTCAATGAGCTGCTCATGGTGGTTAGTCAACTCGTTCCGACTCACATGCACGACGTACTTGACTGCGCTGTGAGGTAGCGCTCATAAACTTCTAACCGAGGTCATCATGCAGTAGTTCGAGCCACTTTAGCGGATTCTGATTGAAGATATGTGCCACCGAGTCCGTCGTTTTTTTTTTTCTTTTGTTGGCTCATGACAATGCCTCCATAAAGCGGCTGTCAATAACTGTCAGGACTCCTCGTATACATGTCTCGAATAAAGACATCGGTATGGGTTACTTCCTTTAGCAATAGAAACATTAACTTTGCTGGCAGTTATCACCGCTCACCCCCTTTTTTTCTCAAGCCAAGTCTTGACAACATCTTTTGAGACAATGGCGACTTCTGCAAGTTTCTTGATTGCAATAGTACCATTTTAGTAACCTAATAGCATATTGTTGCAAGCGTATTATCTATTGCATTGGCTATTGCATTCCCGTCTTCTGTTGCTCCAACTGTTTGTCCATCTGCCAACTCTTGAGCTACAAACGAGCACGTCACGTTTCAAACTGATATTCCAACTAGTACCTACTAAACAGGTCTTGATAAATGAATCACGTTCCATGTCGCTGACAAGATGTATACGGTTGGCGATAGGGTTATAACGGCCTTGTACAGTCTGAATAATCCTAATCTCAAGTTTAGCAATGTATATAGCATGGGTCTTTGATACATCTTCGTCGCTCATCACCATTAGGTTCGCGATGGTAAGAGGGCAGCCTGTGAATTTCTGTAACTGTAAGAAGGTACAAAATCACACAGGTGGACACTCTGCTCTTCTAATGCTGATTGATATGTGTCACAGCATACACCGGCAGTCGGGTTAATGATGTTGGCTTGCATAACTGAATCTAAAACAAGCCCGTGTAGTATCTCGTTAAAATCCGTGTCATTAACAGCGACCACCGTGGATTTTTGATGTTCTGGAAATGGTTGGTGCAGCGCTAAACTCTACGCAGATCATATATCATAAAGTTAAGGTCATAAGTGTTAATGTGTGACAGATGAGGGACAATATATGAAGTCATCACATTACACTGCTGGAACCTTGACAAACTGATAGGACACGGGTGAATATATGACAAACTGATAGGACACGGGTGAATATATGACAAACTGATAGGACACGGGTGAATATATGACAAACTGATAGGACACGGGTGAATATATGCGCATAAGTAGCTTGTCAAAACTCTTTTTCTGAGAAACTCATATGCATCTGCTAACGCTGAGTTTAAATGATGCTCTTTTTTTTTTCGTGTGTCCTAAAATGACCCTTAATCTTTTCAGTAAAAGAGTGTTATCGACGAGATCTACTACAGGACATCGCCGTCAGTGCCACTATACTTTTGTATTATGAATGACCCACATGTTGATGATATTATGGCGGCCGATATAGGATAGCTTTAGGAGTCACAGTACTATTTCAACTCCTATTGCAAACATATGAAAACGCCATCATATTCAAAATTCAATAGCTTAAAATGTCTTGGTGCTTATGATAAGACCAATATTTCACCATGCACAACTATCCTTGGTACAAGCTTCTGTGTGGAGAACACCATATCGGCCGCGGCATTTTTTTTAATCTACATGTGCATGAAACACATACTATTGATTCTGCACCAAATGAATCAGGTGCTACTTTCATTTTTGAGTACTCCTAAGTCATGCATGTAAAAATATTAAAATTGCATCAATATAATATTGTTTATATTTTTTAAATTACAGATAGGATAAGCTCTCAAAATATATTTTTACTAAAATTTTATTTTTTATTATTACCTAATTATGGACCACCAAACCCGATATACTCTATTATTTCTTCACCCATTTCAAGACTGGTTCACAGTTCTTCCATATAATTAGTACCGTGTGTCCTTTAATGATGGCCATTTCTTTATGCCGGATGCTTGAACGAAATATGCAGTCATATTATCATATAGTGGAACGAGCGTGTTAGCTTCCTCGAACATTTAACGAGTGTACAAAGCAGGTCATCCAGATCATATCCCTTGGGATGACCAGAAATGCTGCCAGTATGTTTTTTTTTTTTCCGCGGGTTCGCTGCGTGTCACAAGGCTTGGTCAGGTTGGTGATACGGTAGTTAAGGATGATGACTAAAGGCAGTTTGCAGACAAACACTATCAAGAGGCGTAGCTAGAGTGTTCGGACCCCGGAGACAAGATTCATGTATACGCCACCCCATCCCCCTCCGTCAATTCTGAAACCCATTATTTTCATCAATAAAATCACCATCACCATTTCAAAGCCCATTTTGGCGCCCCCACTAGTCTGGTGCTCGGGGACATCTGTCCACCTCTATCCCAACCCTAGCTACGCCTCTGGCACTATCTTGCCGCAGCCTTGGCGGTCGATGATAATTCCGCATTGGCTGAAAGTTATCTAAGACTGCATTGTTATTGTTTCGATATGAATTGGCCATTCTTTATGCTGAACTGCGCATCGATAAAAAAAAACATGCATATCAGTTTAACACGCCTACCTCGATGACCTGCAACGTTATACTTTCGCTCTCGTTTGGGATGAGTGTTCCCACTCCGTGGAGCGTATGGTCTTCAGTGAACCACGTGTCCATAACGTGTGTGTGTGTGTGTGTGTGTGTGTGTGTGTGTGTGTGTGTGTGACATACAGAGATTTAGATTTTTAACGAAGCTTTACAAGTTTTTCAGTCATGTCGTTACGATGATTGCAGCGTGGCAGTTAATATTTTATCTAGCGCTGAAGCATCATGTTGCAGATATGTAACATTATGTCCCACCCAGTCACATTATCCTGACACGAGGCCCGCCAGTCCTAACACTAACATCTGAATGATGAGCGCCAAGTAACAAAACTGTGCTTAAAGGCTTGTGCTACAAAAATCATTACGCTTTTGTTTGATTATTGAGTCTCAAATTTTTACATTTGGCTATAAATTATTTCGTTATTTTGTTTAGCATTTCGTGCATTATCTTTATACTCTCGCTGGAATCAGTTTTCAACAAATATGCGAGGGGTGTAAGGACATTCGACTACATAGTTTCTTCACAGATTGTCCATATAAAGATATTATACACTTTTCATCATTTCCAATGTGTCTCTATTTCTGATATCAAGATACCCATTCCATTATAAAGCTATTTATCTTATTTACATACGTTATATAATCGATATTGTCATGTTGGCCTTTAAAAAAAGAAGGAAATTGCGATGTATATTTATTATTACTAGCTACCCATTGATCGAAAAAAAATTAGCTTGAGGCATGGACTTTTACAACAGAAAAAAGCTGGTGCGAAATGAAAAATTCCGCGTCTTAATTGGTTTATTTAGAACTAAGTACCACTAGCAGCTAGTTCATACCTACCGATTGTTATTCATTGTCATAGGAATAAATGCGTTAGATTTTTTTCATTGTGCTTCGGATTCTTTGACGTTTTAATGACATAATACTCTTTTAAGCTTTTGCAATGCCTGATTGGTATAAGCCGTCAAACGTACTACGTGTATATGCACAGTATTTGATTGTATTGTAATTGATCGCAAATCGTTGCGTTTCATGGGATATGCTACAGAGACTATACAAATATCACATTTTCCAAATTCTTCTGTTTATCCATATATTGTTTGTCCTTTTGGTATTTTCGTTTCATGCCAGTCAAACAATACTACACAATAGTCTTTGGAATAATAAGGAATACTTTTCATACAATGGTACACAAAGATCCTTAAATAAGTTTAATTCAGATATGAAGTTGTGCAATTAATGAGGGAAACCAAGTTCTGTGACAAAGGTCCTGGATACTGGAAATTCAATTCAAAGCTATTAAAGCAAAATGAATATATTAAATTGGTAAAAAAAATGTATAACTAGCACAGTAGAAGAATATTATTGTGAAGGTGATAAGAAAAACCCACTTCAGGTGAAACTAACATGTAATGATCAATTGTTTTTTGAAATCCTTAAAATGATAATAAGATCAGAATCTATTATGTATTCACAAGCTAAAGCAAAACAGGAAAAACAAAATCTCAGGAAAATGGAAGCTGAAATAAATACCTTACATGCTTTAGTGAATCAAAATAATAACCCCACTACGATGAAAGAATTGAACAAAAAACAAGCGGAGTTAGAAGAAATGAGGAAAAAAGAGGTGGAAGGTATAATGTTAAGATCTAAGGCACGATGGTATGAATCTGGTGAAAAAAATTCTAAATATTTTCTTAATCTCGAAAAGAGAAATTACACAAACAAAACAATAAAAGAGTTAACTAAGGAAGATGGAACAAGGGTAACAGATTCAAAAGAAATATTAAATCAACAGAAAGACTTTTATGAAAAATTATACCAAAGTAAAAACAAATGTAACTTTCAAACGCTTAACCACTTTTTTAACCATGATAAAAAACTCTCAGATTTTGAAAGAAGTTCATGTGAAGGTAAGTTAACGTTTGAGGAATGTGGTTTAGCACTAAAAAATATGAAAAATGAAACTAGCCCTGGTTCTGATGGATTTACGGTAGAATTTTACAAATTCTTTTGGAAAGACCTAGGCGGTTTTCTCTTTAGGTCTCTAAATACTGGATATGATATGAATCATTTTTCAGAATTTCAGTCTCAGGGGATCATAACGTGCATTCCAAAAGAAGATAAAGACAGAAAATTTATAAAAAATTGGAGACCAATCTCTCTACTTAATGTGGATTACAAGATTGCTTCAGCGTCAATTGCTAATAGGGTCAAAAAAGTACTCCCGTTTATCATCAGTGACACCCAAAAGGGTTTTATGAAAGGGAGATTCATTGGTGAAAATACAAGATTGTTGTATGACCTGATGCAATACCTTGAGGAAAAAAATGAATTTGGTCTTCTCCTATTGATAGACTTTGAAAAAGCGTTTGACTCAGTTGAATGGGACTTTCTAGAAGCTGCTCTGAAGTCTTTTAACTTTGGAGAATCAATTTGTCACTGGTTCAGGCTATTTTGCAATAAATCAAAAAGTTGTGTTATTAATAATGGACATTTATCCCCATTCTTTAATTTGGAGAGAGGTTGTCGCCAGGGAGACCCCTTATCACCCTATTTTTTCATAATAGGAATTGAACTTCTTGCAACAGAACTAAAGAAAAACACAGATGTTACAGGCATTTTTTATAATGAAATGGAGTTTAAAATAGGGCAGTACGCTGATGATGCTTTTCTATTATTAGATGGTTCTCAGTTGTCCTTGAGGACAACCATGCAGATTTTAAATGATTTTGCTTTGGTGTCAGGTCTGCACTGCAATGTTTTGAAATCGAAAGCAATTTGGATTGGAAACAAAAAATATTCTAATGAAAAAATATGTCCAGAAATTGATATTAACTGGTCAATGTCTAATTTTAGATTGCTGGGAGTATATTTCTCTTTGAACTTGGAGGATATGGTAGAGCTTAATTATTCGATGAAGTTAAAGGAAGTTAAGAAACTGCTTGACTGGTGGAGTAGAAGAAATTTATCCATTATTGGAAAAATTACTTTGATAAAGTCCTTGCTTTTGCCTAAATTCATTCATCTTTTTGCAGCTTTGCCAAATCCTCCACCCCATATAGAAAAGGAACTGAATACATTATTTTTCCAGTTTATTTGGGGCAGTAAAACTGAGAGAGTTAAACGAGACACACTTATTGCTTCTTTTGAGGAAGGGGGGTTAAATATGATTCACTTGCACTCATTTGTGTGTTATATAAAACTTACCTGGATTAGGCGTCTCTTAATAAACGAAAATGGCTTATGGCAAAAACTGGTTTCTGAACAAATATTTGGAAAATTTGGAGGTATGCTGTTACTTTCATTAGGAAAAACTAAACTAAAAGTAATCTCTAAATTAATTAAAAATATTTTTTGGCGTGATGTTATTTATGCGTTATCTCAATGGAAAAATGAACCATTTACTGTCAATGAATACTTGTCTCAAGATATTCTTAATTTAGTGACTGTAGATAATTTTAAATCATACACAAGGTGGAGAACAAATGGTATTATAATTATTAAACATCTTTTTGATGCACAAGGGTCTCTATTAAGTTTTGATGAAATAAAACAAAAAACAAAAACAAATAATTTCATACAGTACTTTGCTCTTATTTCAAAGATCTCTGTGATGTGGAAAAAGAAAATTAAAACTTTCTATGAAAGTGGAAATAGTTTTCTTGTAGCTTTGGACAAAACATCTCTCCTTAGGGTAAGAGCAAAGAATAAATTTATCTATAAAGACCTGATAAGAACCAAAATAATAAAGCCAAATGGTAAACAGGAAACTTGGTCCAGACAGCTAGAGTGTGCGATTGGTACAAATGAATGGACCAACTCTTTTGTTTCGGCTAGATTTTGTACAAAAGACACAAAACTGATTAGCTTTAACTTTAGATTTCTCCACAGAAATATTACCACAAACCAGTTTCTAAAAAAGATTAATTTAAGTGATAATGATAAATGTACCTTTTGTAATGAGGGAATAGAAGAAATTGAGCACTTATTTTATGACTGTTTAGTTACTGAAAACTTTTGGAAACTGTTGGTAGAATGGATACAAACTTATGACCCAAATTTTCGAATTACACGAAAAGATGTCTTTATAGGAAATAACAACTTTGACGATCTTATTAACTTCCTAATTTTGCTTGCAAAATATGTTATATACAGATCACGTTGTGCATCAAAAAGCCCAAATCTTGCCTATTATAAAAATTGTGTTTTATCATATAAAACGCTGGAAAAATATGTCGCCAAAGTGAATAACAGCAGTGACGAGTTTAAAAGAAAGTGGACCCTATTATCAACTTTTGGTACATGAATTATTATTATTATTATTACTATTTTTACTTTTAAAATTTACATATTTATTATTATTATTATTATTATTATTATTATTATTATTATTATTATTATTATTACTATTATTATTATTATTATTTTTAAATGCAATTTCATGCATCTTGGGGTTTGTATGCGAGTATGACTTTGTGTACAATAATTGTGATTGTAAGTAAGTGTCTGTGTGTGTATGTGTGTGTGTGTTGTGTAGGGAACACATGTAGAGATCAGGACACAAAAGAATTTAAGATCATGCCCCATACGCCAGGTCAGGTGGTGATGTAGGGGAATATGTAAAATCCTGATACCTTGTGTTCAATAAAAAAAAAAAAAAAAAAAAAAAAAAAAGTTCTGTGACAAATTTTGACCATTTTCACTACGATGAATTTATAAGGATGGGTTTGAGGTAGGATGGAATGACACACATGTAGTACTTGGAAATCCTTAAAAAGAGAAGCAGCAAACTAAAACAAAAAACAACATTGTCATATTAATTTAGACATTAGCTTCGATAAGGGAAAGATAAAGTCTGCGAATGAAAACTTTCCAAACATTAGAGATGTGTACACGCACTGTGCTACTGTCAAGTTGCTACAAATGGTTATTCACGCACTGTGCTAGTATTAAGTTGTTACAATGGTTAGTCATGCACTGTGCTAGTATTAAGTTGTTAAAAATGGTGCAGTGTGTACATGCACGGTGCAACTGTCAAATTGTTACAAATGGTTATTCACGCACTGTGCTAGTATAAAGTTGTTACAATGGTTAGTCACGCACTGTGCTAGTATAAAAAGTTGTTAAAGATGGTTAGTCACGCACTGTACTAGTATAAAGTTGTTACAAGTGGTTAGTCACGCAGTGTGCTAGTATAAAGTTGTTACAATGGTTAGTCACGCACTGTGCTAGTATAAAAAGTTGTTAAAGATGGTTAGTCACGCACTGTGCTAGTATAAAGTTGTTACAAGTGGTTAGTCACGCAGTGTGCTAGTATAAAGTTGTTACAAATGGTTAGTCACGCAGTGTATTAGTACAAAAAGTTGTTACACATGGTTAGTCACGCACTGTGCTAGTATAAAGTTGTTACAAATGGTTAGTCATAGCTAATACTCTGCTGAATGTTACTAATTATGCGAATGCTACGTGATGTTGATTGAGTTACCACGTTTACTCGCTTATAAGTCGATTCAATTACAATCTGCACATAGCCAGGTCCTTCGTAGCAAAATGCATTGACAGATATGAAGTTGTGCAAAATGCAAAAACAAACTTAGAGGCCAAATAATGTTTTGTATCTTATGTTTTCAGCATGTTTTTATGTTTTCCAATTTCAATGTTTTTGTCATTTGTGTTTCTTTAGTCTAGTCATATCATTATATATGGTGGAACGCGCATAGAGCTTCTAAAGATTAGGCACTATACAAAGTCCTCATTATTATTATTATTATTATTAGTAGTAGTAGTAGTAGTAGTAGTAGTAGTAGTAGTAGTAGTAGTAGTAGTATTAGTATTATATATGGGTCTACGCAGTTTCTGCGGAGTAATCAGAAGAACTAATACCATACTTAATTGATCCCAGTTATTCCAGCGCATTGTGAGATAATATAGTAGTGTTTATGTTGTTTACAGTTGGACTCGACATGTAAGTGAGTATAGACGGTAGATGGGATATATATTGTATAAAATTTGGACTTAGTTTTATCTGGACTTGTCAAGATGCCTTCTGTGATATTAAAACGTTCCAATCAATATTCGTGTCAACAAATATACATCAATTTCGGCATTAAAAGGTTCACCAGGCATGTATGTATGTATGTATGTATGTATGTATGTATGTATGTATGTATGTATGTATGTATGTATGTGTGTGTGTGTGTGTGTGTGTGTGTGTGTGTGTGATTTGGAGTATCCTCTTTTTTTCCGTAGGGATGTTAATATATTCAGATCTTTCAGTTATTATTTTTATATAGAGGCAGGTAGATATGATGGTGTCTTTGTTTCATTGTTTTTCTTTTTCTTTTGTTACAGAAATAGTTTACTATTAGTTGACGAAGAATGTAAAATACCATCAGCATTTTATTTATTTATTTTGTTTTGTACAATTGTTTATGAAAACTGTTTAGAGTAAGGATATAATGCTGACAAGTGTCTGTAGAAAATGTATTACTTGATAACGCAAGAACCACAGTTTATTAAGAACAATAAATACTTACTGCCTGACAGTTTTATTATAAGAAGTGCATTGCACTCCAATATAATGATATTTGTGGATGATCCGGAGAGAGTGAAATAAAAAATATTTATGAATTAAAGATAATGCACTATATGCTAAACAAAACGGAGAAAGCATTTACAGCCAAAGACACGATTTGGGGCAGAAAGACTCAACACCAAAATCCTAAAAGGAATTCCCGACGATTCTTTGGGAATCACTTAGGGGTCCGTGTGCACGTCTTTACGTCTTGCCGGCCATACGTCAACAACTTGGGTTAACCATAAGGTTTATCAGAACGATGGAGCAATGGAATTGATAAAAGTATTGATCTTCAATGGTGATAACTATTCCGTCATTGTTGTCAATGTCCGCATTGATATGTGGAGATCCAGCATCTACGAACTATTGCTCAACCTCAAAGTGTGAGAGAGGGTTTCTTAGCTCCATGAATAATTTATCGACATAACCGATAAGTATGTGCTTACCGTATATCGAATCGAAGAATGTTGTGGATCGCTGATTTGGCACCAACCAGGGAGTAAACGGTATGGTTTTGGCAAACTCAGCTAACTTTGCAATTAGTACCAATTAGGCTTCCTCCACCGTGTGTTAGGAGTGAAGTAAATCAGGAGCTCTGTCGTGTTTGTGACTAATAATTCAAGCATCATAGACCAAGACCAGTTGCACGTCGTCATATTTACAAAGCCAGCCATCTACTATGTTATTGTACCCCTCCCCCACTTCAAAGTATGGCATTCGAATTTACTGTTAGGGGTGGTATAGCAGCGCTCAACGCTAATTTTGAAATCGTGAAAAACATTTGCCGCTTCATAATCCAAAGATTAGATGTAATCTTGAGGTGGAATCAGGATGCTGCTAAAGTGGAAAGCAATAATGTCCTGAAGAAGAAGACCATATGTTAAATATCAGCCTAAACACAAAAGGCATGATGGTGATTTATATGCTTATCGATGAGGCGTGACGACTGCTGCGTTTCAGGGTGATATGGATAAAATACTATCTACTAAGCCCTAAGGCAACAGTGATATTCGGTAACGTTTCAAACATGATCCACGCTTTAGAGGCAGCTTTTATACTAGCAGAGAAGACGCTGTAAAGATAATAGTGAAGAAGTCTTTAAAGGACACGAAGATGCCGTCACTTGACGTTGGCACCTTTTACCAAAAACAGGTTTTACCTCATTCTGGACATGAGGTCGCTGTACATATATGTGGTTTCAAAACTCAGCCGTAGACCATCAGTGCCTATGTACAGCATATGTACATTGTCCCCGTAAAGCACATTTATTTGACGTTGGAAAGATTCGTACAGCCGGTGATTGCTCAGGTGCCGGTATAAATGGGTCTAGTCAGTTACAGACTGGCTTTTCTGGAACGTAGAGCAACACAGTTCACGCCAAAGATCTTCCATAATTGAAATGCCAGATTGACAATGAAGTCAATCACGCGATTTGTTTAAACTCCGTCATACTTGGAAAGCTGGTGACACGTTGCCTAAGTCTGATGTATAGTTATAGATTTCTGAAGCCCCACTAGAGTGATGACAGCTCATTGGTGCAGCTGCTGGGATTGTTTTGAGTTCGGGCGGGTCAACCCACTTAAGTCAACATGTCATCAATTCCTGAGTCATAACACAGTTATAGATATTGTTGGTACTTATATACGACATACAGTTTGATGTTTATTTTGCTCTCATAGTCTGGACGCATTGCGTGCCACAGACTCACCATCAAGATGCCGTCATTATTGCCATTTCTAAAGAACAGCTGAAGGTCACTATCTGTCAATAGCTAGAGCACCGTATCTGCAATCTTCAGGAGGGCAACCCTGTGCATTTCTGGTACGCTGTAGTAATGGGCCGGGTCGAGACATTAGTTCTCAAACGAGGTGTCGGGAATGTCTCAAACTATTTTAATAACGCCGCAACCGCCATACGTTTCATTGATAAGGTCGATCAGCTGGTTGCCTAAGCTAATGCCATCCTGCTCAGGCAGACTGTAAAATGCATAGTAAATAGTGCTTCTGATAGACAGATCACCAAATCGATTTCTTCATCGGCTAAGACATAACCCTGCCATCACTAGAGTTTCAGCTCTTCGTCTTGGAGTCGATACTGGCAGTGGAGAACGAACTCTCTACTTAATATTGTGATTTCGTGCCAGAAATGGTTGTGGGGCTGTAACTAGCAAATGAACTGTACTCGCAAGTAGTGCATCCAGTGTATCATCATATTCTCTCTATAGTATTTGCCCTTTGCGAGGCAACTTTTTCTTACGTGTTGTAGTAATTGTGTTGTGTATATATTTCCATAAGCGCGCATCTCTCTAATTAGGTGTTATGTTAAAGCTCATCACGCAATCTCTCTCTCTCTCTCTCTCTCTCTCTCTCTCTCTCTCTCTCTCTCTCTCTCTCTCTCTCTCTTGTCTGTGGCGAATATCGCCTCCATAGGCCAAACATTGGTTATGTTCTGATTTCGTACCAATCCTACACACGCGACACATGTATCAAGCCAACGTCAAAGTCATATGTTGTGCATTTATTGATTGTGAACAAAACCACCACTCATTAGGGCATATATACTCGTTTTACGTGCTGACAAATGGATCATACTGTAATGGTTAAGGAAGGGGGGGGGGGGGAGAATGAAATAAATTATGCTCGTTTGTGACGTCATTAGGATCACAAATATGTAAGCATTTTCAATCGAAAAATGTTAATGTTGTTGTTTGTTGCATTTTATGGGGATTTTTTCAAGTGACGATATCGTGATTTGTTAAAATGACAGTCTTCCATTGCACTCATACTTTATCAAAGAGTTTAATCTTACTTCTACGTTTCCATTTTGAAAATTTAGCAGATATGTCCAGAATTTAAAGACAAACTATATTCTAGAACAAGATATAAAGCTAAATAATTTCAAAGTGAAACTTTTAAGTTAGAAAATAAAGCATGAGAATAGAACATAGAACATTGTCTTGGTTGAACTAACATATATTTAGGCCTCGATCTTAAATGATTAACAATATTCTAAAAGTTTGCACAATAGATCACACTTATAAGAGGAATAACGACAAATTTGATGTTCTTAATTTCTCTCCTGCTGGTTGACACGAGTAAGTTCTCTGGTCAACGCTGTTTTCACAGGTATGGATAATAAAACATATTCCGAATGTGTACGTCATCAAGTTCTGCTTACGAATTTTAAATACGATTAAGACCGAGTTTTCTTTTTTCGGGTTCGACTTACCATTAAACGGCCAACAATGTAACACGTGAACGCGCATTACCTCTACTCACAAAAACAATGAATTGGTTGATTTGTTGATGAGGTGACGCACAATTTGTTGAGACACTTACGTGGGGTAGACCCAGTTACCTATTCACTTTGTTTAAATTCGTAGCAGAATGTAATGATCTATTTTGCCTACGATGGAGCTGATTGATCGATTATTTTCGGCAGTTTTTTACATCTTTATTGTCATTTTATTTGTTTAAAATTTGTTTTATTTTATTTTTTTGTGTGTGCATAATTTGTAAACTTAACATAGAGGCAGGTAGATAGGACGGTTTTCTTGTTTCATGGTGTGTTTTTATACTGTCTAAAAAATAATGTATTAGTAGATGAAAAATACTAGTATTTTGGGTGTAAGAATCAAGAAGATGTTTGTGAAAATATATAGATTAACGACGGAATGTTGTCAGTATCTTTACACATTCGATTGCTTGAGTTCATCTTCATGACCAGAATTCATGCACCATTTATTAACAACAAAACTAGTACTTAATATTTTAAATTTATGTTATTTGAAGTTAATAACTTAATATTCAACCGCTCCGGTGGACTAGTGGTTAGAGCGTCCGCCACGGAAGCGGGAGGTCGTCGGTTCGATCCCCGGCCGAGTCATACCATTAAGAGGTTAGTGTCAGGACGGGTCGGCCTGGTGTCAGGATATGTGACTGGGTGGGACATCATGCTACATGTCTGCGGCATGATACCCCAGTGCTAGACATTACTATAAACTGCCTCACTGTAGACATCGTAGCGATATAACTGAAAAATTATTAAAGCTACGTTAAAAATCATAATCAAACAACAAAGTACTTGATATTTTAAATTTCTGTTATTAGAAGTGTATTGCGCTCTGGTATATTTACATTTTGGTATACTATCTTATTCTAGCATGTGCCGTTGGCCTAAATGGTTGAAGCACAGAATCTTTGAAACATAGGCTATATTTCGGTATGAGGTAATACGCATTTTGTCTTATCCACATCATTGGTACTTAGTCCTATGTCATCTCTTCGTTTCATCATTCTGCATGTGCTTGTCAGTTACCTCCCGCTATTTTGACTTGTTTCTAAAGCTATATCCAGGACACCGACGTATGCTTAGTTCTAACACTCTTAGATGTGGTACAACTAGTGTAACTTTTATACTTCTTTGAAATTCATGACTTGTTAAAAGTTATGAAATTCAGCAAGTGACGCTACGTTCCTCTCTGATGATTACTTGTAATTGAAGTTCTAACAAAAGCAGCCAGCTGAGTTTGGTACATATTTTTAAGAAAAAATAAAGAAGATGCAAATGCCTACACTAATTGGGCAAGCAGCTCCGTCGCTGGCGAATGGGTCACACAAAAGACGTACGGCTACATTTTTATATTACATTTTTATATTATTTATTTTACCTTTAAACATCAATAGATGTTACCGCATTTTGAAATACTGGACTAAGATTATCTCCTCATTTAATAGAATGAATGAATGAATGAATGTATATATATATATATATATATATATATATATATATATATATATATATATATATATATATATATATATATATATATATATATATATATATATATATATATATATAGTCAGGTTACTCGCGGGTTATGAGCGTTATTCGTATAGTATTGTACAAGCCCCACCTGTCAAAGGGTAAGTGTTAAGTACCACTTGTCAAGGGGTATTGTACAACATATAATAATAATAACTATAACCCACTCCCTTTTGATACTCGTTATCTAAGAGATGACTGTCCTCGATATAATTGCCCGGTTCGAGTATGAGAATAGATATGGTAAACTGAGCAGGTATATTGAACAAACAACTCCGAGCCCCCGTAAAGATAAATAAACAATTTAATCAATTACATACACAATTATGGAACTTCCTTTCATTAGGAATACACGCTGTTTAGAAATACAACGTTCACCGAATTACAATAAGATTTGAAACAGATTTAAACAAATTAGCTGTTCTATTACTGATAGTTTAAAATCATCATAGGATCGAGTGGTACAATCGAAGTCAATGCTTTGTTCGATTTTCATAACCTGGTATTCTCGGTCCTCGTTCACTGTTCAATCAATGTCGTTTCAAGAAGTCGCTGTCTCATCCAATCTCTAGATACTATGCACTCGTGGATGTTTCCGCTTGATTCCGGACTTGTCCACTGTATCATGTGTACACTGCAATTTCCGCTTCTCAATTCTTTTTCCAATGTGTACGTCGTTATTCCTGTACTTCACGAACTTCCCAACAAAGCTATTTTCTTTCTTTCAAAAGAAAATTAAAACAACCTAAGTCTCTCGTTACAATGGTTACAGTTGAGACTGTCCATTATTCCTGGTTCGAACAATCAGATATTTCTATCAGTGATAACTTTACGGCTAGTAATTAACTACACATGTCCTCAAATGAATGTAGTTAAACACATTGTTAATTCTTTTTGCCCTTACCTAATACATTAACGTACTACACAGCGAGGCGTTGAATTATGGCTCTGCCTTAATTTCTCTCAAATAATATCCGGAGTCCTTACTAAATAATTCTACCCCTGGCTCTCTTACAGAGCAATGTCAAGACTGGTTTCTAGTTTAGCTAGTGCGATATTACGTTCTAAAGATCTTCAGGTGAAAACACATGCCTTATTTAACCGTTACCAATCATAATCAAAGGTATTTTCTCCCGCTTTCCTCTAAAAGTCGCTTACGTCATGGTCATTGTGACATGCTTGGTTTTAAGTAACAGAATCTCTGCATTTTCTCAATTCTGACACTTTCCGTGAGAAATGAAACTTTAAAATGTTGCTAGCAGTCCGTCGGCTGCTGAATAAACACGGGTTAATTAGTACAAAGGTCGTACTAGACTCTACAGACACCTCTTTGGCATAGCGTGTCATCATAAATCTAACTAATGACTATCTGGTCTCACCTAATGTTTAATTAATAGATCGACTGAAATGTGTGTGTGTGTGTGTGTGTGTGTGTGTGTGTGTGTGTGTGTTTATGAAATAGTCTGGACGTGGGTGAAATGTGGATATATCAAAATGTTGCAAACATTAAAGATTTCTTATCGGTTTATCCCAAATTGGCAATCAAGAATCAGCGAATCTTCAAGAGCTACATTATATAGGAATTTGTCAACAGATTTTGGCATTAAGGAGTATTCAGATATAGTAACTTGCCTCCACCCCCATTTATGTGTAAACATGTTTGGGCTTAAAGTTCCGTAAAACGTAATAGCTGACCACATATTTTTCCTCAAACGCCACCTCACTCCTGAAATAGCACAACACTAGATCAAAGATTCTGCAATTATTGCAATGCGCTGGAAGATAGGTATCACTTTGTTTAGAATGCCAGTGGTATGTGCATCTACAAAAAAGGTATACAAACGCTTACTTTGGCCAAGGTGCGAGTATGTTGAAATTTATCAAATTACTCAATTCCATTAAAACTACTGGGGTTAGAAATCTGGGAAATTATATTCAATGAGCACTAATTAAACGTATTAATATAATGAATAATTCTTGCCGTTACATTCTCCTTTTCATTGTTCAATACATGCATCATTATGTCATAATTAAAATATAATGTGTTATTATTATTATTATTATTATTATTATTATTATTATTATTATTATTATTATTATTATTATTATTATTATTATACACTTGTTGATGGCCAATCGGCCATATGCAAATAAAGTTCTTTCTTATCCTTAATACATATAATAACCTCACCACACGGTGCTTAACAAAAATCACGGTTTTAGTTGCTATGGATAAAATTGCACGTGATTTATTGTGTGCCATGTGACGATAAGCAAACAAAAGAAACTCGGACTAAATCGTGTTCAGAATTTGTAAATAGAAACTGATGACCTGTATATTTCAGAATATGTCTTGTTTTTTATACCTTTCAGGACATTGAAGGTCAGAGTGCCTGCAAGATTAGAATAGGAAAGAGACAGCCTTTAAATTTGTCGTTTTTCCTCATGTAATTATGATCTATTGTGCAAAAAATATGTTCAGATTCTTTTCTAATACGTTAGACCGCTCCGGTGGTATAGAGCCTCCGATGCAAGAGGTCGCGGGTTTGAACCCCGGCTGAGTCATACCAAAGACTTACAAAAATGATACTAAAAGATGCCTTGCTTGGCTGTCAGCATTAAGAGGTTATGACTGATTCACCAAAATGTCAAAATAATGCGTCTGGGTGGGACATCATGCTACATATATGCGGCATGATGCCAGAGTTGTAGACATCACTATAAACTGCCACATTACAGACAGTGTAGCGATATGACTGTACTCCGTTAAAATCCCAAATCACGCGCACACATTCTAATAAGTTACATATGATAGAGGCCTCCATATATATAGTACATGAATGTACAACATGCATTTTTTTCTTCCATTTAGTCATGTAGGAACTTATTTAAGTAAAGGAATTGTGTACATGATGTTTAAACATGATATGTTGTGGTATTCAAACTGACGCATTAATGTTTAAAAAAAATATGTATCTATTTTATATCCTGCCCTTAACTAAAATTGACCTTTAAATTCAGCACATTTTTTGGCAATACTAAATTTATATCATGCGTAGAGGACAAGAAGTAGGAACTGAAGCTTTTGTGTGTTTTAAATATAAAATGTGAGTGATACGGAATTTAAAAAGCCTTAAGGAAATTATAAATTTAATAAATCATAAGATCCACACAAGATAAAATAAAAAAAAAGATTCAAAATGGATTTAAAATACGGACACATGTGTGACCTTATTGATCTAAAAAAAGAACCTCATTTCTTTCTTTCATTCTTTCTTTCCTATTCCTATGCCATAATTAACCAATGCATATATGACATATAAAAACATATCTGAAAAATCATATACGCCATTATAGGCAGCAGTTTTATTCAAACTCTATAAATGCTGAAAAGATGACCCTGACATTAGTTCTGATACTTTATAAGATAAAACTCTACTTTACTGTATGGTTGATCTTCAGTTCATGTCAGAAGTGTTAATGAATATTTAAAGCTGTATCCAGCCAAAGAGTGATGAAGATAGTCACGTGACTATTTTCCCTGTAATAATTGGAGACCAATATATATATATAATGCGTGCTATACGTGGCATTTACTTACCCTAGCATCTTTCATAATTGTGGAAGATTCTTTGAGTTTGACTTGGCCTGATCCTACATCCGTTTGATTTTGCATTTTTGGGGTAAGTTATAATATAACAAAAGTTATATTTTACTTATATATATATATATATATATATATATATATATATATATATATATATATATATATATATATATATATCTCTGTGTGTGTGTGTGTGTGTGTGTGTGTGTGTGTGTGTGTGTGTGTATGTGTGTAAACCATTACTTAAGTAATCTATTTTTTTCAAATTTATAATGGTATTTATCGTAAAGTGTAATTTCCTTAATGATAAAGAAGATGAATTAATATAATGCACTACTAGCTTACTTCAATTATGGAATGTTATTTGTAATTTCCATTCTTGTATATTTGTTATATATCTAAGCTTGAACATTTGTTATCTTTCAAAAATTCGTTTTTATCACAAGGACAGGACGTCGAATACATTTTTTGACAACTGACACCCTGTCCTGCGAAAGGACTCAGAAGTGCATAAACTGAGGATCCCCTGGGACGTCATTTCAATTTTATTTTGTTATTATTAGTCATTTTTTTATTGGCGTGGGGTGTGTGTGGGAGCGGCAAAACTTGACGAGACTTGTTAATGTTCGTATATCGGCTACAGCAATTTTACAGTACATGCAAATTCGGGGGGGGGGGGAGTCAGGGACGTAATGGGGGGGGGGGGGGGGCATTTGCATGTGCTGTAACGTTGATGTATCCTATATAAGAAAATTAACAAGTCCGTCATGTTTCGCTTCCCCCTCCCCCCCCCCCCCCCGACAAAATTGAAATGACGTCCTTGCCCAAAATGACGTCTCAGGAGACCACCTCCCCCTTAACCTAATAACAGTATATCTGGGTGCCAAACTAGTGTGTACCCCTAATTCTCTCTGATACACTGTTATTGATAAGCCAACTCGGTATCGTCAGTACTTATTGAGGCGCGTGACGTTTAGGTCCTCTGTATCAGACCTTTATCTTGAGGCGCATGACTTATGTTTGTGTGTGTATAATTTGGATTTTTAACGTAACTTTTTTTTAAAAAAAAATCAGTCATATCGCTACGAGGTCTGCAGTGCGACAGTTTATAGTGATGTCTAGCCCTATGTCATCATGCCGTAGACATGTAGCATGATGTCCCACCCAGTTACATTCTCCTGACACCAGGCCGACCAGTTCTAACACTAACCTCTTAATGCTCAACGCCATGTGAAGCAGCTGTTAGTTGACTTTTGTTTACGAATTGAATGATTGTTTTGGCCATGCGACGATATCATTTTAAATTCGACAAAATGGTGTGTGTGTGTGTGTGTGTGTGTGTGTGTGTGTGTGTGTGTGGTGTGTGTGTGTGTGTGTGTGTGTGTGTGTGTGATTTGCATTTTTAACGAAGCTTTAAAAAAAAATCAGTCATATCGCTACGATGTTTCCAGTGTGAAAGTTTATAGTAATCTTCAAAACTGGGGCTTCATGCCGCAGGCATGTAGCATCATGTCCCACCAAGTCACATTATTATGATACCAAATTGACCAGTCCAAACACTGACCTCCTAATGTTGTGCATCTAGCGAGGCAGCTGCTGTACCAGTTTTATAAGTCTTTGGAATGACTCGGATGCGGTTCGAACCCGCGACTTCCCACATCACAGTTCGACGCTCTAACCACATAGACAATCAGAGCGGTCAACAAAATGGTTTTTATCATATAATTATTCTGCGCTTTTCGTCTAGATCAGCACATGCGTGAAGAGGTCAAATTTTAATTTTAAAAAAAAAAACAACAGAAACAATTTGTCAGAAAATCATAAATCTACAGCATTTAGGGCAAATAATTTTCATCCAGTCGGGTGGACTGGTTCGCTGAAATTCTTCAATCGAAACAGAGTGCAGAACGGCAGGCTTACCTTACTAAACGTAGGAAAGTACGCCTGATAGTATTGGACTTCCTTTGTACAATTTAACATTTAATTCTAAAATGGAACAGTACATAGTTCTTTTAGTTGAATCTGGATCATCTATTAAAAACAAATATTTTCTTTCCCGCAAGAATAATTATTCATGCAACTAAATACTCGCGTTCACTGAGCATCATATAATTTGAACCAGGACAAAAAAATGAATGTGCGCCTGAACTGATGTATGATATTCTTAGAATTCAGAATCGATATCTTACAGTCATGATGCTGAATCGACTTGCGAAAATTGTATAAATCAAATAACTAGTTTACATTTAATAACGGCATGTATCTTAATCATATAATACATTCGTCGATCACGAAGGCTATTTATTACATTTTAGCACAGAGATGGCTTGAGGAACGTATTTCACCCAAATCACAAAATGTTCGTGCTATTGAATAACAAAGGACAGTAATACAATCCCACGTAATTATAAATAGTCACAAACTACCTAACTTACACGTGCTTCAACTAGATTTAGTGCTGAGGGATACATTTGAATAGCGAAACCCGGTGGTTGCAATTTGGCGTAATCCCGATGAAATTCGTGAACTATTAAAAACACAGCTTTATGATCAGTTAGGTCAAACTTTTGTGATAAAAAGGAATGCAAGTTATTACTATATTTCTCTTCAAGCGGAACTATCCCATATCATATATTGAAAGAGATTAAGTAATCTTTGTTTATAGACTTCCCAGCAACCTTCAAACTTGTTATACACGATTAAACTAGAAAAGGGAAAAGTACAAATTAGATAATATTAAACATGTTCAATAAGAATTGTTTCGGCTGCTGTGATATTAACATAATTCAATATCAGCTTGTAGTAGACCAGTTAATATTAAATGTGACAACTGTTGATAAATGTCGATTACTTAGTGATATATAGGGAACTGTAACTATTGCAGTGCAAATTAATAGTGAGATCTAAGTTTCAAGTTTCGTGGACGAATTTACAGTGCTTTCTGATTGACATAGAATACACCTATAAACAGTTTCACCAGCGCCACCACTTGTTTAGTAGAGCCCGGATGATCGAGTAACCTTAACAGGCTCTTTATAAAATGCCAGTTAATCTAAATGAAAGCAAAGAACTGCCTGATGTGTGAAAGTTAAGTTTTAATTCGGTTTTAAATACTAGCAAGACAACGTATTTAGACACAAATTAGTATTTTACAAAATCGCTTCTGAAATAAAATATGCGCCCATTGAAACTGTTTATCGGTGTATTCTCTACTCCTTGAGGTCACACACACACACACACACACACACACACACTGTATAACTATATTGATTCAGTTAGTTTATTCAATTTCATATTGCTAGTTCGTGCAAACTGAAATATATCATCTTCAAATCTATATAGACCGAAATCTAGAATATATGCGCATTTGTATTACCTTGTTCGTCTCATTTCTTAGTCATGTTGTTGTCTTCAAACCGTATATACATATGTAGGCTAACCCGAGTGCGTAACTAACTGTTTCAAAGTACTAATAGCTTGTAGGTCATGCAGGTTTACTGGCCGTAATGCTCCTTGTTCACATTGTCAAGCAAACACTACTACTACGGCAAGAACCAAAAACCCAGGGACTGAAAACAGCATTTAGTACCGTCTTAACTCGCTTATAGTCCGACTGCAACGAATATAGATTCTGGTCTGCCATCGCTTATTGCTCCTGAAGATCAGCGTTTATTTTCTGGTACTGATTATTCTTAACAAAATGGACTGACCGATCGGCACTTTATGCGACGGCAGATCTGAGTCTGTGAAATTTGCAGATGGAACTCTGTAAACATATAGGGTGATAAGTTGTGGACATTATAAGCTTGTTTGAAACTGACCCGGTTTGCAGGTTCTTAATAAAAAGTTTTGTATTATAAGGAAATACTGGCTCAAAATCAAAGTTAGGTCTGAGCGTAATGCACAAACGGATACAATCGTTTTGCGACTTGGAACACCCCCATTTATCTGTACCGTTAGTTATTTCACACTCTGAATATTGATATCATTCAGTATTACAAACATCAATGCTAGACTGAAATGATATTTAAAATGGGTCATTTTTATTCAGAAGAAAATTTTGAACACTATCCGTTAGATAAATAAGGTCTCATTCTTTTTTATGAAAGATTAAAATGAAACCCTTGCTAGAGAAAAATGTTCACATATGGGGGGTGGATGGGTGATGGGTTGATAAATACTCATTCTTGTTGGTTGGCCTTTATGTCCGAAGGATACTTAAATTATAACATAGAGCCCTCAACCAAAGATGCATGAAGTTTACCATTGATGTATATGTTTACAATTGATGTATATGTTATTTACATTTATAAGTCAGCATGTTTCTCTAAGTGATATTTTAGAAGAAAAAAAAGTAAATAAAACCGGTTTATGAATAATTATATCGAGTGTAACTCTCTGGGGTTTTTTCACGTTGCTTATGTCACCTGGTGTCATGTTTATTGGCCGGTGTTGTATATTTATATATCCATTTTTTACCTTTGGTGAAACGACAACATATTTTCTGGTCTGGTTTTGAGCGAAATACTTTCACTTCCAGTTTGTAGGTTTCTGTTTAAAAAACTCCACTAGAGATGATTGATTTTTCTGAGTTGAGAAATATTTACTGTCTTTCTTCTTTATGCAGATCAAACCCCTATTTCAGCTTTCTTATTGTAAAATAATTTCCTTCATAAAAATTATCTTTCAGACTTTCTTATTTCATAAATCTGTCTAAAAGCATTGTGTATACATCCTCCCATGTTTTCGCCCTTACTGTAGTTTAAGAAAATGCAGTTAATGTCAAAATTTATCCGTATGCTTTGTTGCCATTTCCAGATAACTACAGATAACTACAGTAACTACAGATAACTACAGTAACTACAGTAAATACAGATAACTACAGTAACTACAGGTTACTAATGTCACACACACACACACAATTCGGTGTTTTTTTATTTTCTTTCAATATATGTTCACATATAATGCTAAAGTTTGATCAATTATCTTTAAATAGTATCAATAAGCAAAAGGCACCATCGTGCAAAACGCTACCTATATTTTCAAAAACTAACAAAATAAAAAACAATAATCCTGTTTCAATACACCTAGTACTCTCGACTTTTCGGTCGAGATAAGAGTGTCTTTTATAAAGGATTCAATGTTTTTATTTTCATTGTGAGAATAGATGCAAAAGAGAAATCACACAGATCACGTTTACGATACCAGTAATGACTGTTTTTTTTACCTTGTATACCCTACTCTAAAATTAAGTGTTGCTATGTACTTACTATTGAAAGCACGGTCCATTGTACTCGATTTGGATGAAATGTCCGAAAGCCGTTTATACCCATATAAGCTTTTCTCGCTTGTGGTAGATGTAAAGCTAGGTGAGCAGTTATGAATATGTAATTAAGGTGAGTTATTACAACAAAGAAATTGAAGGGGAGAACTAAAGCTGATTTGTTTCCTTTATTACGCCGGAAAACTGAACAGATGGATTAAAACAAGGAGTTAAAACCGGTCACGGCTGGTCGATCAGTCCCCAAAACAGCAGACTGCCTTGTTGTATTTTACCCGGCCTATATATTTGGTAATGCTACACCATAAATGCAAGAGGACAGGGGATACTACATACGTTAATTTGCCCACGTTTCTTTAAATTGGAACGCTGGTGTTAGTGCGGGAAAAGTAAGCTTTCTATTATTATAATTCAAGTGTTTTTTCTTCTCTTCAACAAGTGATGGGATCGTGTTCTTCGGGAATGAAGAGGCTCAAACCCAAGACAATATTGGAACTCAGCCACCAGATCGGAGATATTAAGGTGACAGATGGTGAAATTCAGGAATGGTATGAATCGTTCCGATCTTATCTAACGCCTGGCTGTTCTGTGCTGACTGTGGACGATTTTCACCGAGTATTTTCTCAGATCTTTCGCGGAGATACAAGAACTTATTCCCAGCATGTGTTTCGCTCTTTTGACGTCAATCGGGATGGACGTGTTGACTTTAAAGAGTTCTTGATTGGACTCTACGTGTCGGGGTGCAATGACATCCGAAAGAAACTAAGTTGGGCATTTCGTGTATATGATGTTGATGGGAACGGGAGAATCAGCAGAGAAGAGATGACATGCGTAATAAGTGTAAGCATTATTTTTAACAGATATGAATAGAAATTAAATTTGTAATAGCATGAAAGATTCATCATCAAACGCAATCAATGGAGTATGCGTTTTGGGGCTTCAGTGACAAAGCGTTCGTTGAAAGTATGATGACCATTGGTTTTTCATGCACAGCTTAACATGGTCAGTAATTGGTGTGTCTGTGTGTGTGTGTGTGTAAGAGAGAGAGAGAGAGAGAGAGCGAGAGAGAGAGAGAGAGAGAGAGAGAGAGAGAGAGAGAGAGAGAGAGAGAGAGAGAGAGAGAGAGAGAGAGAGAGAGAGATTTGGATTTTCAACGTAGCTTTAATCATTTCTTAGTCATATCGCTACAATGTCTACAGTGTGGCAATTTATAATGATGTCTAGCACTGGGGCATCGTGCCGCAGACATGTAGCATTATGTCCCACCCAGTCACATTATTCTGACACTAGGCCGACCAGTCTTAACACTTACCTGTTTATGCTGAGCGCCAAACGAGGCAGCTGTTATCATTTTATTAAGTCTTTGGTGTGGCTCGGTTGGAGCTCGAGCCCGCGACCTCCCGCATTGAGGCTGACGATCTAACCACTGGGCCGCCTGAGCTGTCTCGGTAACTAGTTATTTGGATCCTAACTTTAGTGGCATAACTGCAAAAGTTCGTTGTTAAAAAGAGCTCTTACTGCTGAAACTTGTCAAGAATCGATGAAATATTCAGGTTGTGTAATGGGCTTAAATAATGCTAAAATACATGATAGGCGATATGTGAAAAAATGTCATCGGTTTTAAATTATTTAATTTAGGGCATTATTTAATTATTTAATTTAGGGCATTATTTAATTATTTAATTTAAGGCATTATTGCCCTTTACGGGTCACGTATCATTCGCAATAAACTGCGGTAATACTTTGATTTCATTTTGGTAAATCGTGAAAGCCATACTATTACATAAAGCGCAAAAGTGCCAATATATATGTTTAGCTTTAATTAACTTCGACAATTTATATATTTGAAAGAAAGAAAAAGGGGCTAAAATCAAAGATGCCTAAAGAGGTCTAGCACTAGTATCACCATTTAAAATTACCAAAAATATTAATACAACAACTTTGTCTAAAACTGACGTCATGAGAAGAAAAAACGCAAAGCCCGCATTGATGAATCGCCATAGGAAAGAGAGCTCCGACTATTTATTAGCATACCTGATTTGCTAAATATAAAAGTCTGAATTGTTGCTAATTACGTTAATTTTTTTATGAATACCTGTCAATACGTTTTCAGGTTATTACTATTTAAATGTGTATGAGAGGATTTGGTGATGACGTTATAGTTTTATTTTTAGTAACGAACTCAGACCGGCTATCTAGTAAACATGCTTGCTAAAGATTGTCTAACATGCGTGTATTTAAAGATCTTTGATTTAAATAACTAACACATATTATATACATTATTTACTATTTATCTGACGTAGGTTTTATGAAAATTAAGTCCAATAAACAAGAAACGATGTCGTACATTTAAATATATTACTTGATATTGATCGGTATCTCTATTCGTTGATTGAACTGCATGGATAATGCATACTAACCAAATTACAAATACCAAGATTTGGTATTTAATTACCCTTTATATGCAAAGAGGTATACCGTATGAGTGAGGGGGAAAATGTTCCAAATAGTATAATATTACTTGATGAATATCATCGAAAGGCTCCCTCTCCACTCCACTCAGCATGAAAACTAGAACGGGGAGGAGATTTAAAATGCCATCCTATGGCGTTGCGTGCATTTGTTTGGCCGAATGAGCTGTGATAACCAGTATAAAATGTTATAGTTGACTTTTTATTGATTAAACTGATGTTTTTTCAGTACGGATCCAAAACTGTACAGTATAAATTAAGACGGATTAGAGACAAAACTGGACATATTCTTTGCTTTCTTATTATAACAGTGATACGAAGTCGACGACAGTAGACAACATTTTTTGAAGATGAGAGAAAAGAACATAATTTAAACGCGAAATTTGATAAAATTGGCCTTACACATTTCATTTTCCAAAATATATACAAATTAGCTTTGCAATGGATTTGACTGCATTGTAGCCTAGATGACAACGCGTTAGTTTTGGACTCGATTCTTCGTGATTTTATGTTAGGTCAGGCATTGGTTAATTCCGATAGCTTGTTAAGTCAGGCCTTGTTACATAATCCTAAATGTTCTTGCAAATTAGCAACTACTTATTAAAAAATCTTAGATAAATGCAAATTAGCAACTGCTAATTAAAAATCTTGAACATATGATACAGAACTGCTTAAAATAAGAATTAACTAATTCTTCGAAGTTTGGAAGTTTGGGGATTTAGTGAGATGGTACCAAGTAGAATCTCGAAACTAAAAATTACTATATATATATATATATATATATATATATATATATATATATATATATATATATATATATATATATATATATATATATATATAATGTATGTGTGTGTGTGTGTGTGAGAGAGAGAGAGAGAGAGAGAGAGAGAGAGAGAGAGAGAGAGAGAGAGAGAGAGAGAGAGAGAGAGATTGTGCATATTTGACTGGAACCGTCATAAAAGGAATCCCAAACGGTAATCTTGACGGAGTCGTTGTAACAACACAGGACACGCTTTTGGCTTGGCTGTAGCTACTCAACACTCATAAAGCAGTTAGCTTGACAGTTTAATTTGTAAAGCGTTAGTGTTATGATCCGTCAACTGTATGGAGTAAATGATGATGATCGAGTACAATACAATTAACAGGAGTAATCATCGGAGCCATTTTTAGTTTATTTTGCAGATTAAAGGAAGAATAATCTGCTAATGTAATTACGGGTTTAAAAAAAAAAATCAACCGCACTCGCTTGTGCGTTTGTTTTGAAGGAAATAAAGTGAATAAAATTTTCTACGATAATACCATGACCAACGTATATTTCATACAAGTGCATTAAATATTAATTTCTGGTCTTTTCAAAGTTTGGTAACACCGTTGATTATTTGCTTCAAATATCTTTTTTTTTTCTTTTCAGCTCGTCTTATTTGTTTGGTTTTCTGCCGCTTGTCATGTTTGATAAAACTGTACTACTTTATTTATATGGGGCAGGGCTTATGTCATGTTCTGAAAACTTTAAACCTGACCTCTTTTGTATAATTTAGCAAGTATCATAAGTTTTTACTAAATAATCAAGAAGGAAAAAAGAATGAGCAGGAGAAAATAATGCCTTCTGAGGGAAATGTAGTCTATTCACCTGTAATAGTCCACCGTTGCCTTTAGTACCCGTACATGAGACATACATCCCAAGCCTCGCTTTGGATCAACAAGACAATGTTATTACCCTCTAGTTTTGTGATTATCTGTGAGTGTGAAACTCGTCTATTGTCAAATTGTTTAAACGAAGGGGATGAGACTGCCAATTTGATTACAATCAGATACCCACTTTCCTACGCGAAGATCTGACAGCGACCGCTTAGAGTCATGTTCTTTTGGTGACATTTGTATTAGCCAATAAAAATGCAGCTTTCATAAATCAGAAAGTCAATCATATTGATACTTTTCAGGCATACAATTCTGTCTCCCAAACGCCAAAATATAAGATTTCATCTGATTTGCTGGTAAAATTATGATAATACGATAGGTCACTAGAGTATGACCCCTAAGCGGTCGCTGTCAGGTCTTCGGGTAGGGCAGTGGTGATCTGACCTAAATTATATTGATAAGACTACATTAGATATTCCTGGAAAGGTGTGTTACTTCCACTATAGTTTGGACCTTTTTTAATTTGTGCGAATAGCATCTGCAATCCACACAAATTGAGAAATTACGGACTTTAAAGCCAATGGCTTATGCCGTTATACTTGAAATAAACCGGCAACTGTAAACAAAATGGCGGAGTAGACTATATTCCTGCCAGACACTCGACTGTATACATTTTCTGGGCCAGGTGGGCTATTGATATGCCTTTTTTGTTTAGTTTTTAATACATCCTAGGTAAATAATTTGATAGCTATTTGTAAATTTCAATGGATATATGCATAATAAGGACTTCAAGGATATTATTTCAGTCTCCAGTTGAACCTTGAGAATAAAACGAGAGAATTTCACTTCTGCTTTGAGATGGGTATGCTTGCACGCGAGACATGTGTCATTTATCAGTAGTACTTTAGTACGTATGCGAACATCAAAATATTGTTCTAAAAGATTGAGTATGTTTATGAAGCCCACAGCTGCGCGTATATTGATTCCAATTAAAATGGCATAATCCCCACCCCACATCAGGACATTTCGCATAAACGTTTCTTATCATCGAAACACAGACCGAGTGAATGTATAAATTAAATCTGAGCGGTATATGTTCTTTGTTACATGTTTCCATGTTAATGACATCTTTTAATTATGTGACTACCTTTTCACATATATCATTATTATTTAGTTGGATAATTATATTATCTGTCTTAGATTTCAGATTTTCGTTATTTAAATCTTACACATATTCCTCGCATTTTTATCACTATTCAGATGTAACACATATTCCTCGCATTTATCACGATTTAAATCTGACACATATTCCTCGCATTTATCACTATTCAAATTTAACACATATTCTTCGCATGTATCACTATTCAAATTGTATGCGTATTTATAAATGTTCTAAATATATCCGCTACTTCTGTTTGTTTCATCTGCCATAGACAATTGCGATCAGGGACCCCGAGTGGCCTAGTGGTCTAAAGCGCTTTCCGTTACGGATCACTGCCTATCACCTCTGTCTGCGTAGGTTCGAGTCTAAGATTCGGCTAATGTAGTTATGTGAGAAAGCTTGCCAGTGGCTTCTCGTGGGTCGGTGGTTCTTTCCTGGAGTTTTCCCCCTGGTTCTTCATCCACC
The DNA here is from genome assembly GCA_030141615.1 of Unio pictorum. NCBI lineage: Eukaryota > Metazoa > Mollusca > Bivalvia > Unionida > Unionidae > Unio > Unio pictorum. The sequence continues at coordinate 3,172,396 of JARLTB010000157.1, read as the reverse complement.
AATAATACTGGCCGCCATGTATAGCCTACCGTGTACTGAAAAATGGCGTTAAACCCTAAAATAACAACAACAATTGCGAACTACGTACATAAATGTTATCAACAGAAAAAGATAGACAACAGTAGCTAGAAAAATATATTCGGTACTCATACGGCAGGAATAAAGACTGACTATCAGTGATATAATCCACTAACATTGTACCTTTACCGTTCATTTAATCAAATTCAAACACACTTTATATTCCATTAAAAATTCTTAAGTTTGTCATTTTGCAAATATATAAAAGTAGATACCATTTTTATTGACTAGACCTTGGTCTATTGACATACCTGGAATATTGCAATGGCTAATATAGCCATCCAGGTGTCGTTGAGATGTATCGCGTTAAGCGGAATCTGAGAGAGTGCGCGTTTCAGCATTATAATCAGCCACGTACTGCATAGCAATGAGGTAATTTATACGATCTGTATAACACGTGTAATTAAGTAAAGACTTGACGACGTGATTCGCTTGGTACTACAAAATATAAATATATATATTTATCCCAAAATAACTTGATTTCCATTTGACACGAACTACGAGAGCTATTTAAAACGTTCTATAACGCGCTGTATAACGAAGAAGTTATTTATTGCCGTACATTAGTACCCACCAAAGTTCTTCCCATGCACAGGTACCCACTTTCTCAGCCTGCCTAACCACTTAATCAAGCACATTATCGTGTACAGAAATGTTGTTCATACACTGCAAAACTGCACTTACAACCGCATGAAGGCATTTAAATCGTATGTTTCACCGAAAACCACAGGCTTAGATAACGTAATTTAGCACACACAAAAATCATTTAGAGCTAAAACAGGGATGAATTAAGAGTATAGATTGTTTGGGGTTTCTTTGTTGTATTTTTTTTTCCTTTTCATGGGGTTTGTTGCGACGGCGGATTTTGTGCGCCTGGGCGTTTTTGTTGAGTAGATCGATACCTTGAATACAGGTGAGCGGCTTTGAGTAGTGTTCCACAACTTTTAACAATACTTTGGACGCATAAAAAAACAAAAATGACATCATCCTAGTCATGCATTGGTGCATGGATGACTGGTTCGTTTGCATCGAAAAATAATGTATATAAAATCTTGACAAGCCAACTACGTCTTGCGATTTGTGGTCTACGTGTTGTCTCCAATCCAACATTTATGATTCTTCACTGAGAAAGCTTAAAAGTAAAAGCGCATATCTATAATAAACCAAAGCATTATTTAAATATATATATATATATATATATATATATATATATATATATATATATATATATATATATATATATATATGTGTGTGTGTATATGTATATATATGTATATATATATATATATATATATATATATATATATATATATATATATATATATATATATATATATATATATATATGTGTGTGTGTATATGTATATATATATGTATATGTATATATATATATATGTATATATATGTATATATATGTATATATATATGTATGTATATATATGTATGTATATGTATGTATATATATATATATATATGTATGTATATGTATATGTATGTATATATATGTATGTATATGTATGTATATATATATGTATATATATATATGTGTATGTATGTATGTATGTATGTATGTATGTATTATATATATATATATATATATATATATATTCACAGCTATTTATTCAAGTAATTCAAAACTCATTCCGTGTCGACACTCCTTCACATCTATTCATTCATGAAATTTGACATTCGTTCACTGTCGACACTGCTTCATATCTATACATTCCTGTACTTCAACGCTCGTTTACTGTCGACACTGTTTCGTATATATTCGTTCATGTACATCTACACTCGTTTACTGTGGACACTGCTTCATATCTATACATTCCTGTACTTCAACTTTCGTTCGGTATCAACACTTGTCAGGATCTAAAGATTTTTTTAAAATGATATTAACAGTTATGAAATATTCGATTTCACCATAGTGGTGAAATGCTGTTTAATAAATGAGAAATAAACTGATAATAGTTGAATGCGTTTCATCGATTTATCATCGAAATTAAGCCATTTAGTCGGCATAATCTTGTAATCAGGATATACAAAAATTTAAAGTGTGTTAATGTATAATCAAATAAATTTTCCACTGTAAATGAACATACCTCAATATTTTTCTTTTTTTCACAGGCGATTCTAAGGCTGTTTTCCCAGAGATACACGCTTGTCATCCCGGCTTTGCTCGTGGACAATTTCTTTGAGAATGCTGATAAAAATCAAGATGGCTTCTTGGATTTGGAAGAGTTCATTGAGGCCTGCCAGAAAACGTCTGTACTTGCCGACATCTTGCAGTGTGATGCGTCCGCTTCTAAAATTATAACAACTTTTTCATCTGAACCTAATTTTGTTAAATGTTTTTAGAAAGAAAGTCATTTATGTGTGTATTACCCAGCTGAAAAGATTTTGTGCCTAGTTATTTTCGGCCTTGCCAATCATACATTTATATTTCTGAAAATGAAAATTACAGTGATGAAACCATTTTGAATAGCATTTCACTCTTTACCCATGTATTCCATGACTTCGTTCTGTCTTTCAGCTTGTTTCAAATAGATTTAATGTAATTTAATCAGTGCATTTATTGATTTTGCGTCTCTTCTTGTATGGTGGTGGTTAGTGTTGTTCCGATTATCGATTAAAATCGAGCATCAGTTGGTTGGGCAGATAATCGATTGTGAACTCCATAATCGATTGTGTGTAAAGGGAGACTACTTTTTAGGTGTATGCAAAGCACAAAGGTTAGTAAAACTCCCAGCCACTAAAGTTGACCTGAAATTTATTAATTTCCTTTACAACTACAAATATGAAACCTTATGATTCATAATTAGGAACATATAGTCATTATTACATGGTCAAGTTGTTAAATTGTTGACAATACATTTAATCACATTTTGTTGATTTGTTTCAGTCAAATTGCAACAACTTTTGTAGTATTTATAAATAATGGCAAACAAGAAAAACATGTCCTTCTATACTTTGAATTATAGACACATCACATGTGAATGAAAGAATTTCGGGGGATTGTAGCAGTATTTCAGTTACATATGACTGATCAGCCATAAATGATACAACATTGCGTTCATTTAACAAAGTTGTAGAACAAAATTAACACATAATGTAATATTATTGTCAGGTTAAAGTATACATATCATTAAAAGAGATTTCTCCTGTACATTTATGAACATATTGAACTCTTGATCAAAGATATAATAACTGTTTGACAAAAATTAAAATGTGCTCTTAGTAACCGATTATAATCGATGATCAGTTGGTTAAGGGAAAGCGATTATCGATAATGAATTTCTGACCGATTCCCATCACTACTGGTGGTGATATAAATATGGATACAGTTTAACTGCATATTGCATCCCACATTGATGTATATGGTGGTGATATCAATAAGGACGTAAGTAACATGAATATCGCAACTCATATTGATGTATATGTTGGTGACGATATTACTAATGATACAGTTTAACTGTAAATTGCATCACACATTGCCGTATATAGTAGTGGTGATATAAATAAGGACATAATTGCTATAGGTTATTGACTGAGTATTAAGAACTATTCGTCCCGAGTGCGTGTGGCAAATGATGTCACATGAACGAGGGCCCAACATATTTCAATAATTAGTCAATGACCTTTTTATTATATACCAAATAGCAAGCATATTAATAGTTCTGTCATATTAAAAGAATAATACAATTAAAACAATAAATTATGTTTTATTTCATATTTTACATGTTGTTCGATTACTGAATGAAACCCCAGCACTGAATATTTTTTATATACACTATTTTAATAATGTGAACCCGCGCGTCGAAAAGTGAGCATAAAACATAGCTTGCAAATGAGAATGGAATGTTATAGCGACAAAGAAAAACAGCGAAATATTGATACAAAAAACAAATATTTATGATGTACAAAGAGCTCAGTACGTCAATGGAAAATGAAAGTACAATTATGATAAGATGCGTCAGAAAAAAATCATCGAATGTGGTCTTTGTGGGTGACTAGTTCGTTTTAGATTATGCTGTCATATCCGAAGAAGTACATGTGATGGGTAGATTTGCAACAGAAGTGTTCATCAAGAGTCAAAATTATTCATTCTCCTCATTTACGCTTAGTTTAGTGTCGTACGCTGTGATCGATGAAATATTTTTGTGTTCTGTCATCGGCATGATTTTTTTGTGACACTCTGGCTTTTGATATTGTGGTAGTGTTGTTTTCTTGATATAATGGTACGTGAGTCTACTCTTTAGACCGCATTTTCTGCAACGTTCATCAACGTTCCCAAGGTATTGTGTTCCATCAGTCTTGGGTAATACCTTGATATTCATTTTGAACCTTTGTTTCACGAGATTCCAAGTAGGTAATACAATTATGTTATTCAGAGTGAACAAACATGCACTGTTTACAAACAGACTATGCGCATGAATCATCTTTTTCTGTAGTTTTCATTACATGCTATTGTAATGTAAATTTGTTAACATAAGAGATGATGTTTTTTTCTTCTTCACAAAATCGGTTGACCTTAAGTTTCTTTGGTAAACAAGTACTGTTGACCTAGATCCTAACCTTGATACAAGGTTAGCGGCCCCAGGTAAACAGGTTATTTTAAAAATATATTTTATAAGTGTCAATATGGGACTAATAAATTTGACTGAGGTAATGGATGTGAATGAGAAAGTATTTGTGTCGTAATCAGAATGGCCTCAGTTTTATCATCATTTATCTGCAGCCTGTTACATATCATCCATGATTTCACACCAGAATGCGCAACTGAAGACAAAAGTTTTACTCTCTTAATTGTGTTTGCTGACAAAATGTTCCTTGGTTTAAAACAAATCACTTTTCATATGTAATTTTTAAAAATGCTTACACTTATTGCACATGTCATGTCAACTTTGGCAACTATCCCGTTCCTATTAGCATCACGAAATGACCAGCACCCAGACCCAGACACATTGAGTCCGACCTCATTGCAGTCCACACACCAATCACGATTCACTTCAAAAGAACTGCTTCATATCGAGTTAATGTTTTCATGACGTGTGGAATTCTAGGTTCACTCAATTGATGCAGTCTATTAGTGTTACGTATATTTGATTTAATTTATATTTATTTTAATTTAATTGTTTGTCAGCTTTAGAATTTTTTAAATTATATTACATGCTATAATAATATAATAATTTTGTTTACATGATTTGGAATTTTTTCAGAAAATCAATTTTATGTTTCTCTTTTTGTAAACACCTAAGGCTGACCTGGATACTGACATTAATTCAGAATTAGAAACAGCCACGTAAACAAGTTCTGGTTTATATTTATTGTTATTGTGGGAATAAGAGTGAGATTGATGCAGTAGTAATAAGTGACCCTAAAATTGTTGTTAAAAAATTCCCTTGATTCCAAAATCAACATTGAAGTAAAAAACAATTTTTATTTTATTCTTAGAGTAAAATAATTGATTTTTTTGTCAGGGTCATATGTAGGGAGTACATGATGTAAACATCATCACTTGACCCTCATACGGATACCTATTTTGAGTCTCAAGTTACTGCATAACCTTCGTCTTTAGAGACATACTCTTAGTCTAGGCTTAAACACTTGATGTCAAGTCGTTTTCTTCTGTTGGACTAGTTCTTAGTTTTATTTAAAGTTTTTAAGATTATTTGGATCCTAAAAGATGAATTCACTTCTCTGTAAATATCTGAGTGCTCATACAGAATTCTTGGATAAAGACATTGCTTAACAACTGTATTCAGATTTCCATCACCGGAGTGTTATTTCTTGTGTTTCTACAAGGAACTATAGATAAAATACTGTAAACGATACAGCATACGTGATCGCCTTCCATCTTGGATTCTCATCGAGACTTAAACTTAAATTCATTAGAACATTTCATTACATTACTTTTAAAATTTCATTTTTGGATTATGCTTGGGTTAATTTTGTATTTGATTCTTAAAACCAAAAGTTCTTTTTCTCCATTTTTACATACTTTATCCATAAATTATTTGCTACATTTTTTAAATCTTGTTGTTTTCACTCTTACTGTGTTTCCGATTACTAGAGCCTAAATAAGTAACTAGTCAGAAAAAGCATTGCACTAATTGTTAAATCGTTAATAATTGTATGTTCCGAATGCAATGTGGTTTTCAGTTTCACCATTATAGAAAGTGTAATCTGAGAGTGAAAAAGTAAGCGTATATCCCATAAATCCACCTAATCATCCGATTGAGCGGACACGTGCAAAGTTTCAACTTATGACGAATATTTTCTGCAACATTTACATCTTTGGTGTTTCGATAAACAAAACCTATTCTTCACACTTGTACAGTTTTGCCTGATATAATTATGAAACGGAACCTTATTAATAATCAAGTCCTTATCATATAAAATATACTACAGATTAATCCAATGCAAAATCGTATACATCAATTAAAATTGTTGTGTTACAATGACATGTACAAAATTCACAGTTGAACTGTATTTTCCTCAAATTCGCATAGGTATATAAAGTATTAATTTTACTACGTAAGTGGGAAAAACAATTTCGCTGTCTGGTTAAATGTACCGAGAATTAATTTAAAATCATTGATTTCAGTACGTATGTGGGAATGATTTACTTTTGCACTGTTTTTAACTATTCCTGGTGTTCAATTGGAATCATTCTTTTTGCTAGAGTAAAGTTGTTATTCACAGACATTGTTGCATAAACATTAATATGAATGTTGATCTCTATAAACAAAATACCGGTAATTATTATACAAATAAGGACAAATATAGACAAAATTTAATACATGAGGGAAAAACAAATTCAGTTTGAAACATAAGAGCTGCAGAGCATCTTTAAAATTGTTTCCACCCCATCTTAAGTGAGCTGAAATTAGCCTGTCCATGATTTACAACTCAAAATTTCTTTAAAATAGTAATTACATATCAAAGGGCATTCCCATGTCTTACAGAACTTCTGAAAGAAAGAATAGATCCAGTTCTTTGAAATTTCTGGAAATCATTGATTCATTAACACATTTCAAATTGAACATCATGAAATATTATAATGAAGTATGACAGGTGCATATATATATATATATATATATATATATATATATATATATATATATATATATATATATATATATATATATAGAGAGAGAGAGAGAGAGAGAGAGAGAGAGAGAGAGAGAGAGAGAGAGAGAGAGAGCCCCTGTCATATATCAGATAACATTATAATAACCCTATCTAATTTGTAACATATACCCCATTGAACTTGTATTCTTTGATGCAATAAATGTTGATCTTGTGGATATTTTACTGAATATATTAGTTTTAACTGCAGGGTCATAATGTACTCTAGCTTGTATCTATAAAAAGTAACCCTGATAAATAACGGATATTATTATTATTATTATTATTATTATTATTATTATTATTATTATTATTATTATTATTATTATTATTGTTACACGCACAGGGGTATTCACTTGACCGAGCGGTGTCAAAACCCTGGCGCGAGTCACGCTGGAAGTCATAAGTTTTCCCCAAATTTCCAAAGACTTCCATACAACTTGAGTTGTAAAATGGAAAGAAAGACGTGTCTGCTATAACTAATAATCTTTGCTCTAATCAATTGGCGACCCAGAGGAGACAACTTGCCCAAACGTCCATTAACTGCACCTTTCCATGGTTTTTATTCATTATCATCCGTTTTCCGTACCGATAGCTTGTCATGCCATAGAAATTACACCAGTATTCCCTTACTAACTGGGAAATATTTAACTGCGCGACCCTAGGCCAGTCAATCCACAGAATTTCCGGCGTATCACGCTCATATACATACGCCCATTTTCCACTATGGCCACATAAACGGCACCTACCAAGTTCCAACTTATTGATTCCATTCTAAAATTTACTGATTTCCAACCATAAATGCTGCCTTTTCAATCACAATACTTGTATACACCGCTGAATTTTAATATGGACTATGTTACTGAAAGGGACAGTCATTCGGCTTGTGCCTAAAATCACTACTAACGAACCCAGCATGGTTCAAATTCACTAACACTCCTCTCTGTGATGTTTGCTCCTACTAACTGGCTAACTATTTCGGGCTAGCAACTCCAAATTTTTTACATTATTATTACCCAACAGCCCACCTCCAACTCTAAAGAAGAACCTTATATACTCGCAATCCTGGAAGTGTGGGAGCTGCTCCATAATCGATTTATATAACCGATAAGGTGATTTCATGTTTTCAGAGATTTCGCCGTACTTTATTGATAAAAAGTCAGACTCCTGAGAAACAACATATCATACCAGCTGTGGTCAAGAAACTCTCTGTCAAGGCCAGATTAAAGTGATAGCAGGCCGTGGCCCCGTCCCCAATCCAATCTCCCAAAAATAGTAGTCATATTAGGGCCTTCGAGCAACTGTTTCCTTTGCTACGCCTTCAACCCGGCCTTGATACCAGTGAGCAGCAAGGTCATGTTAATTTTGCAGTTTTTTAACCTTCAGTGAGAGGAGAGTGTGTTGGCGTGACGATTGAGCAACTGATAGCGTTGTTTCGAATAGATTAAAGAGGTTGAATGTGATATCCTGGAGCAATCTTAAAACCCAATTTTGGGGCATCTCAGGTGTTTTTTTGCTGGATACTATATTAATAAGAGAGACCGTAGGCAAATAGAAAACATGTCACATGACACCATGTTGTCAGATTACAATAACAAAGATGATTAGGCCGCGTGTGATATTCACATCACCCGCGAGGTGGTGGAGCATCACTTGCTACTGAGATCTTTATCAGAGCCTGGAACATCAGTGTTTTTGTCGCGTTCTTGCTTTTCTCTTGACTCCAGATAAATAATTAGTCTTTTAGTCTTATTCTCGGTACATAAATAAATGTTTACTGCATCGAAGTCGGTATCTGACTCTAAACGAACCCTGGGACAAAATTAAGTCTTTTTTTGCACATCTTTGACATGTTTGTGTTTGCATAACGACTAACACCAAATGATTATACTAGGAATAAATAAAGAAAAATATACATATTAGTAGTACATTAAATATGAATATGAATTTAAATCTACTGTTGAACGTGACTGGGTAACTCTTGAAACCCAGTGCTGCATGTGCGTATCAAAACCAAAAATGGTGAAGAGCTCACCCACCTCCACACATGGGATAGCACATACAAGTTTATTAACATCAGATCTCTGAGTCAATGTTGTAAGGTATCTAGATCAATACTTATAAAACTTGGATGAATTCAGTACCCGAGAGTATCGCATGAATTCGTGTTTATCTAAGCTATGCCGTATCGATGGAATAGTAACCGACATCTTACAGCAGTGGAGAATTTTCCGCCCAATATTTAGCAAACGTCATTCATTAAAATCGGTGTTTGTCTTTGTAATGATTAAAACTTTTGCTGAGATAATTTCGTGGTACATTCTCTCGTGTTCAGCATGACATGTAACCATTAAGTTTGATGTATGGGCTAAACGTTCCATACATTGTTGACTGCGAGGGATGTAATCTACTCTGATTGAAGCATGAATTGAATTTTAATTAGAATCCGTTCACTAACGGTCCAACAATGTCAATGCAAAGTTAAGATTCATTCAGGGTTTTAAAGTAATCTCCCCCGCGATAATCAGTTTTTTTTTTTGCTGCCGTATGGGAAGCTGACTCAAAGATCAGTAAAGATTAATCTTCTGGTACAGTGAAATTGTTCTGGAAATTTGAAAGAACCGAAACCAGAGAAGAGACAGGTGGAATTGCTGTGGAAGGCATATATGCATTGTATATTGGTGTAAGTCTGTAATTATTTGTTAAATTTATTCATTTTAAATTCATCTTTTAATTGTATTTAAGTCAGAAACATAAATCGTGCATTCGTGGTCTGAAGTGTTGTATGATTAGTGTATTGTAAGAATTAATGTATTGTAAAAAAAATGTCATACAATATTTAATTGATATAAATGACTACGGATTTAATGGTTTTGCATGTATTAGACATCATGGATCGTAAGTATTTCAAGCATTTCATCTGATTCGAATCGTGCGAAGGACATTAACTGTCTTAAACGATTTGTAGTATGTATGCTAAGAATAGGCTTTTCTAAGTCTGGAAATTTATGTCAGTAAATCGCTAATTAGTAAAATAACAACATAAGGAATGAAACACATTAATTCGTTGATTTCTTTTGTTTGTTTGTTTGATTAGGATTTGTAACACAGCTTTTTTTAATAAAAAAAATCAGTCATATCGCTACAATGTCTGCAGTGAGGCAGTTTATAGTAATGTAAAGCACTAGGACATTATGCCGCAGACATGATGTCATACCCAGTCACATTATCCTGACCAATGTTCCCGCTAAGCTGCGCGCGCGCAGCTTGTTTGATGTCTTAGCACAGCTAAATGTATTCTGCGCGCAGACATAATTCTTCTGATTTCTCGTGAACACAATTTCTTCTAATTGATTACAGTTGTTCGTTGTTCAAATATTCTCAGTCTTGACATGGTTGAGCTTAAAAGTCCAGATATTTGATATAAATCTATATTGATATGGGTGGGGAGGTCGTGGCTCGTGATCCCCCCCCCCCAATCCACTTTGGCGCACCCTGCCTGAGGGTACAATTTCCGTTAAAAAAAATTGCTCAGTAGGTTTTGCAGTCTGCTCAGTGGTCTTTGCTCGGCGCTCACAAGTATACATGCCTTAGAGGGAATATTGATCGTGACACCAGACCGACCAGTCCTAACACTAACCTCTTAATGCTAATATTATGATTCGGCCGGGGATCGAATCCACAAACTCCCGCTTCCGCGGTGGACGCACTACCACTGGGCCACCGGAGTAGTTTTAATTCGTTGATGTAATTAAGTTGTGAATTCTTTTCAAACTGAGAATCGATGGTGTTAGCTTTAGGAACGTGTGTCGACTGTCATAGTCTGCTTGAAATTTACAGCCTATAGCGGGTATGATGATTTATATAAGAATGCAGATTATGTCATAGTTCCAGTTACAAATGCAAATAGCCACAAGACAATACATACATACACGCTAATAAGAGTGTGTATAAGCATCAGGTGGCGAACTAACCATATCTTAGTTCTGTTGAATACAACAGACAATATATGACGTTAAACAGAATGGGACATTATTTGATCCCAGGGGAAGAAAAAGCCTGACACGTATTTAAGTGGGGTATGATCTTTATTTGAAGAAAAATATAGCTCCATACCTGCACTGAGCAGTGGAAGAAAGCACAGTCTCAAATCAAGGCTGTTGATGACCTTAAAAAAACTTGTGGGAAAGAGGGAGAGATATACGAAAGAAATAAGGCAACGCCGACTTATCACCAGCTTTGATTTGCAAAGACTGGAAGCAACCAGGTGATGCTGTCATGTTCAATTTCATATTAATTATGTAATTGATTAAATTATTATGTTTTACATACGGGGACTCGTGGTGTTCTATTTTTTTTTTAAATCTCTGCTTAAATCTTTGTTATTCCATCTATTAATTTATTAATTTCATATTTTACTTTATTTTTGACTCAATCCGGTCAAGAACACCGTGGTCGATCATCTCCTAGATAACGATAACCAAAAACCATGAGTGGGGATCATAGATCATCACCACCTTCTGGCAGTTTCATGAAACAAATTGGCGGTTAAAGAATAACTTGATTGATTGCTTTTTAATTAACCAGTTTCCTGGGCCTCATGCCAGTCTCACATACAAGAACAGCCTCATCTCCAATGCGCGCGCGCGTGTGTGTAGGTGTGTGTGTTTGTGTGTTTGTGTGCGCGCCCGCACTTGGCGCCCGCCCTAGATTTCATCAATAAACGTGACGACTTGTTTACTCTCCTCCTCCCCCACCCACCCCCAATAATTTTGCGGACGCCCCTGATCACCAATGACAGCGACGAAAGCACCCATATTCAAATATGTAAATTGATCAAAATGATTAGAATACAGTATAACCTAATAGTTAGACTTGATTACATAAGTCTGACAAACAGTTATGACTTGAAAGGACGGAAAAGGTCGCTCATGTAGGCATTAGCAGACATTTCCTTTCATGCAGGTAGGTTTGGTTTCGCGTGTGCAGCAAGAGGACAAGGGTGTATCTTGTAAAAACAAAATTATCGTACTGCTTTCTTCGTATAATGTTAGGTCGATGTATATTCTTTAATTCTGAATAGGGGGAGGGGGCGGGGCGGGCAGCAGGTAAGTTTCTTTTCAATAGGCTTCAATCTATACGCTTCAAATATATGCGGTTGTCATCATGTAACAGGTCCTTGAGGTAAGGGAGGTAATCCCTATAATTTTGTCCAATCCACAAGCGCTTATTGTTCCATCCTATTACCATTGTAGACATGAATAGACCTTTTCCATGCAATTAACTTTGATAAGTGTATTGTGATGTGATTTGGATTTTCTAACGCAGCTTTAAAAAAAAATTCAGTCATATAGCTACGATGTCTGCAATGTCGTATTTATAGTGATGTCAACCACTGAAGCATCATGTCGCAGACATGATGTCCCACCCAGTCACATTATTCTGACACCAGGCCAACTAGTCCTAACACTAACCTCTTAATGCTGAACGCAAAGCGAGGCAGCTGTTAGTACTATTTTAATAAGTATTTGGTATGACTCAGCCGGGCATCAAACCCACGACCTCTTGCATCCAATGCGGATGCTTTAACCACTAGGCCATTGGAGCAGTCAATTTTGATAAGAAATATTCCTATTATCAGTTATAGTTGGTAACTTTGTTCATTGTTGATACTTATTTATCAATCTAGTTTTACATCAATTATTTCCTGACATTTCTCAGTATGGTTTTGACCAAAAACTCCCAGGGACCCCGAGTGGTCTAAAGCTCTGTCCGTTACGGTTCACTGCCGTCTCACCTCTGTCTGCGTGGGTTCGATTCTAAGATTCGGCTAATGTAGTTATGTGAGAAAGCTTGCCAGTAGCTTTTCGTGGGTCGGTGGTTCTTTCTGGGGGTTTTCCCGGGTTCTTCCTCCACCAATAAGACTGGCCGCCATGTATAGCCTATCGTGTGCTGAAAAATGGCGTTAAACCCTAAAACAGCAACAACAACCAAAACTCCTGAACCAAAATAACTAGCTCTGATGAAGTACCTGGTTAAAAAAAAATGAAAACTAAAATAAATTTTATTAAACTTTCCAAAATGATCCAGCATTGCAAAATAAGAAATATGCCTATTAGTGAGCAAATCCAGTATATCTTGTACTTTTTCTAAATAAGTTCACAACCATCGCAATTCAGAAAAAATACAAATTGCCCATATTATCAGTTTATTTAAACGAAACCCCATACCACCGACAGCGGAGTTGCATAGCATTACTGGTAACAACAATATAATGCAGTATTTATTCAGGTGGTAAGTACCTAAATACTTCTTCAGTAATTTGGTCATTTTCGTTCATAAAGAATACATGGACTTTTCCAAGTGTACTTGTTACAAATTAAGTCACATTAGCATAATTTAATTTTACATGACAATAATTGTAAGAAAATATTTTTACCAAGCAGTTGTATTTTGTCTAAAACAAAATTTGGATATTATAAATATAATTATATTTGTAATCTTTAAATTACATTTCACACATGTCACTTAAGTGAAAGTGTTGGTAAAAAAAGATGTGAAAGGTATTCGTACAAAGTTTTGAATAAATTGTCATTTTCTTTTATTTACAATTGTATACTAATATTTTAAACATATTTATTCCTTTGCAATACTTCATATCATCCTAAGATTGTTTTCTGTTTAAATTTTGTTTTTCCTGTGCGTTTTATGTTTAATAAACTTCTTTAATAAGCATCTTACCTTTTTGTCCCACTCCAAATTTCCCTTCCTATTAAATTAATATTTCCAATTTTTATCAACAAATTTGAATATCAAAAGTCTTTTGCATGGTGTCTGTTACAGAATAAGCGTAATCATCCCATTTTAATTATATTGGTAGATTGCAACAGTTAATAGCAACACTTCAAAGCCATTGCATGTTTTAGGTGAGAGGGGGTCTGCGATGTTCCGTTTAGCTTAGATATTTTATGTAATTTTACCTCATGCTAAAACTAAGACATCTTAATGGATATAAACTGGTGATATTTCACTATAAATGAAAGCAAGTTATTTCTCAAGCTATTGACCAACTGAATGTTTTTAAAGTGTCAGACCCCTGCCTCAGAAGATGAAATATTATGGTATATCATGGTATGTCTCGCTGTATTTTTAGAAAATAGTGGTTAAATAAGTGTGCAGCCAGCTCTAACAAATAAGAAATGGTGGAGTAAAAAAAATTACCATTGTACTGAGAAGTGAAAATACAAGGTAAAGCCCAACTGGAATTTTTGAAACTGGCCACATTAAAAGTTGTTGATATGGGTCAATTGGAGCAGGCTGTCTTTCAGGATATGCTACACTGAAAATGTTTCTTTGCAACACATACCCATACCAAGTTATTACTGTAGTGCTCCAATGGGGCTGTAAAAAGCAGACAGTTAATAATAAATTGTCAATAGTCCAACGGGGCTGTAGAAGGCAGACAGTTAATATAAAATTGTCAATAGTCCAATGGGGCTGTAGAAGGCAGACAGTTAATAGTAAATTGTCAATAGTCCAATGGGGCTGTAGAAGGCAGACAGTTAATAGTAAATTGTCAATTATCCAATGGGGCTGTAAAAAGCAGACAGATAATAGTAAATTGTCGATAGTCCAACGGGGCTGTAGAAGGCAGATAGTAAATAGTAAATTGTCAATAGTCCAATGGGGCTGCAGAAGGCAGACAGTTAATAGTAAATTGTCAATAGTCCAATGGGGCTGTAGAAGGCAGACAGTTAATAGTAAATTGTCAATTATCCAATGGGACTGTAAAAAGCAGACAGTTAATAGTAAATTGTCGATAGTCCAATGGGGCTGTAGAAGGCAGACAGTTAATAGTAAATTGTCAATAGTCCAATGGGGCTGTAGAAGGCAGACAGTTAATAGTAAATTGTCAATTATCAAATGGGGCTGTAAAAAGCAGACAGTTAATAGTAAATTGTCAATAGTCCAATGGGGCTGTAGAAGGCAGACAGTTAATAGTAAATTGTCAATTATCCAATGGGGCTGCAAAAGCAGACAGTTAATAGTAAATTGTCAATTATCCAATGGGGCTGTACAAAGCAGACAGTTAATAGTAAATTGTCAATTATCCAATGGGGCTGTACAAAGCAGACTTCTTCTTCTTCTTTATGTCCTTCCGCGCAGTGGGGCGCATAGGGCAACAAGCTTCCTCCAGCCATCTCGATCGGCAGCCTTAACCTCCGCTGCGTCTAAGTTGATATTGACGGCTCGCAGATCTTCTATAAATGTCCGTCGCCATGTCTTTCTCGGTCGTCCAATGCCTCGTTTCCTACGTGCTGGCGTCCACCACATCGCCGTCTTTGCGTGGCGCGTCTCGGCCATTCTCAGAACATGTCCCGCGAAACGTAATCTTCTTTCTGCGACCACTTCTCCCAGGCTTCGGGTGTTTGCTCTTCTGAGGATTTCCTCGTTAGTGATGTGGTCGTGGTAGGTGACACGAAGAATACGTCGCAGACATCGCTGTTGGAATACGTTCAGCCCGTTGTCAATAGTCCAATGGGGCTGTAGAAGGCAGACAGTTAATAGTAAATTGTCAATAGTCCAATGGGGCTGTAGAAGGCAGACAGTTATTAGTAAATTGTCAATTATCCAATGGGGCTGTAAAAAGCAGACAGTTAATAGTAAATTGTCGATAGTCCAACGGGGCTGTAGAAGGCAGATAGTAAATAGTAAATTGTCAATAGTCCAATGGGGCTGTAGAAGGCAGACAGTTAATAGTAAATTGTCAATAGTCCAATGGGGCTGTAGAAGGCAGACAGTTAATAGTAAATTGTCAATAGTCCAATGGGGCTGTAGAAGGCAGACAGTTAATAGTAAATTTTCAATAGTCCAACGGGGCTGTAGAAGGCAGACAGTTAATAGTAAATTTTCAATAGTCCAACGGGGCTGTAGAAGGCAGACAGTTAATAGTAAATTGTCAATTATCCAATGGGGCTGTAAAAAGCAGACAGTTAATAGTAAATTGTCGATAGTCCAACGGGGCTGTAGAAGGCAGATAGTAAATAGTAAATTGCCAATAGTCCAATGGGGCTGTGGAAGGCAGACAGTTAATAGTAAATTGTCAATAGTCCAACGGGGCTGTAGAAGGCAGACAGTTAATAGTAAATTTTCAATAGTCCAACGGGGCTGTAGAAGGTAGACAGTTAATAGTAAATTGTCAATAGTCCAATGGGGCTGTAGAAGGCATTCAGTTAATAGTAAATTGTCAATAGTCCAACGGGGCTGTAGAAGGCAGACAGTTAATATTAAATTGTCAATAGTCCAATGGGGCTGTAAAAAGCAGACAGTTAATAGCAAATTGTCAATAGTCCAACGGGGCTGTAAAAAGCAGACAGTTAATAGTAAATTGTCAATAGTCCAACGGGGATGTAAAAAGCAGACAGTTAATAGTAAATTGTCAATAGTCCAATGGGGCTGTAGAAGGCAGACAGTTAATAGTAAATTGTCAATAGTCCAATGGGGCTGTTGAAGGCATTCAGTTAATAGTAAATTGTTAATAGTCCAACGGGGCTGTAGAAGGCAGACAGTTAATAGTAAATTGTCAATTATCCAATGGGGCTGTAAAAAGCAGACAGTTAATAGTAAATTGTCAATTATCCAATGGGGCTGTAAAAAGCAGACAGTTAATAAATTGTCAATAGTCCAATGGGGCTGTAGAAGGCAGACAGTTAATAGTAAATTGTCAATAGTCCAATGGGGCTGTAGAAGGCAGACAGTTAATAGTAAATTGTCAATTATCCAATGGGGCTGTAAAAAGCAGACAGTTAATAGTAAATTGTCGATAGTCCAACGGGGCTGTAGAAGGCAGATAGTAAATAGTAAATTGTCAATAGTCCAATGGGGCTGTAGAAGGCAGACAGTTAATAGTAAATTGTCAATAGTCCAATGGGGCTGTAGAAGGCAGACAGTTAATAGTAAATTGTCAATTATCCAATGGGGCTGTAGAAGGCAGACAGTTAATAGTAAATTGTCGATAGTCCAATGGGGCTGTAGAAGGCAGATAGTAAATAGTAAATTGTCAATAGTCCAATGGGGCTGTAGAAGGCAGACAGTTAATAGTAAATTTTCAATAGTCCAACGGGGCTGTAGAAGGCAGACAGTTAATAGTAAATTGTCAATAGTCCAATGGGGCTGTAGAAGGCAGACAGTTAATAGTAAATTGTCAATTATCCAATGGGGCTGTAAAAAGCAGACAGTTAATAGTAAATTGTCGATAGTCCAACGGGGCTGTAGAAGGCAGATAGTAAATAGTAAATTGCCAATAGTCCAATGGGGCTGTGGAAGGCAGACAGTTAATAGTAAATTGTCAATAGTCCAATGGGGCTGTAGAAGGCATTCAGTTAATAGTAAATTGTCGATAGTCCAACGGGGCTGTAGAAGGCAGATAGTAAATAGTAAATTGCCAATAGTCCAATGGGGCTGTGGAAGGCAGACAGTTAATAGTAAATTGTCAATAGTCCAACGGGGCTGTAGAAGGCAGACAGTTAATAGTAAATTTTCAATAGTCCAACGGGGCTGTAGAAGGCAGACAGTTAATAGTAAATTGTCAATAGTCCAATGGGGCTGTAGAAGGCATTCAGTTAATAGTAAATTGTCAATAGTCCAACGAGGCTGTAGAAGGCAGACAGTTAATATTAAATTGTCAATAGTCCAATGGGGCTGTAAAAAGCAGACAGTTAATAGCAAATTGTCAATAGTCCAACGGGGCTGTAAAAAGCAGACAGTTAATAGTAAATTGTCAATAGTCCAACGGGGATGTAAAAAGCAGACAGTTAATAGTAAATTGTCAATAGTCCAATGGGGCTGTAAAAAGCAGACAGTTAATAGTAAATTGTCAATAGTCCAACGGGGCTGTAGAAGGCAGATAGTAAATAGTAAATTGTCAATAGTCCAATGGGGCTGTAGAAGGCAGACAGTTAATAGTAAATTGTCAATAGTCCAACGGGGCTGTCGAAGGCAGACAGTTAATAGTAAATTTTCAATAGTCCAACGGGGATGTAGAAGGCAGACAGTTAATAGTAAATTGTCAATAGTCCAATGGGGCTGTAGAAGGCATTCAGTTAATAGTAAATTGTTAATAGTACAACGGGGCTGTAGAAGGCAGACAGTTAATATTAAATTGTCAATAGTCCAATGGGGCTGTAGAAGGCAGACAGTTAATAGTAAATTGTCAATAGTCCAACGGGGATGTAGAAGGCAGACAGTTAATAGTAAAATGTCAATAGTCAATGCATTTTTGCGGACTGAGGTAAGATCCCTTGTTTCATTATATACAAATTAAAAGATCACCAATAAAAAGCAGGAGCATTTTTTCTAGCTACTCCATGTTTTCCATTTCAAGTTTCACACTATACATACATGTGATCTTCTTAGTTTGCATTATTTTATCATCTGCAATTGTATACACATTCTCCAGTTTCATGCACTTCACCCCTCCCCCATGCTTGTGCATATGAGCTACCAAGAATAGTGTCAGCTGAAAGAAACTGTTACATTATCCACAATAAATAAATAAATAAATAAACAAACAAAATACTGTATAGACCTAGATATTAACTTTGTCTTTAAATGTAAATGTATAGACCTAGATATTAACTTTGTCTTTAAATGTATCAGAAACTCTAGTCTTGTCCCTTTATTTTTTTACATAAAGTGAATTTTCAGCAAAACAGGATACTTAATGAAATATGGCACTACTATTTCTTTCAAATCCAAATTATTGTTCCTTGAAATAAATGGAGAAGTGTACTTCTAACTCTACTTAAGTTTTACTGAAATTTTTACAAGAAATTCTAAGGTCATAAGATCTGAAATTGCTTATGCTTATGTTATACATTGTGTCCCACTAGAATCTTCTTGACCAAGCCATGGAATTCCAGTGTAGAAAGATAAGCAATCAAACTAGCAAGGTTATCCAACTGATCAGAAGACATGGTAATGCCCGTCATGCAATGGCTGCTTGACAGTCACAACTTTCAAGTAACTTCCTATCATATTTTTTTCCTTGTTATACCAGAATCTACAGGGAAAAAAAAAGAACATCTACCATTTTATTTATGTTTTTTTCAGATGTTGAAAAATAAAAACACAATCTTCGTTTGATTCATTTTATTTTCAAATTGCAAAAAAATTCTGTCAGAAATGTCAAACATGTACATTATCAAAATAAATTGAATTTTTTGTCTAATTTTATTCCCTACATACAAAATATCTCAAACATCAGTTCTTTAAAGGAATTATCTATCACAATTGCATTTTACAAAAATGTGTGAACATTTTAGTCCTAAAAGCATGTTTAATATTCACAAATTTAATAATATAGAGACAATAATAAACCAATAATAAACCACCATACATATCAATACCACACTCATTACTGGTAATTCATAAATTAACAACCATTATTTATCACTGACAACTTTGTTGTCAAATTTACAAATATTAAGGATAAATGAAATACAAACACATTGCAACACAGGGGAAGACAACTCTAATTTCCATAAGACTTTAAAACAAAAAAGCCAAACAAATAATACATTAGAGGTTTTTGCAGACATCTATCGATATTTATCACATGACTTATTTTAAGTAGGTTACTATAGCTATAATTGTCATATACCGTATATATTCATATAAAAGTTGGATCCAACTGCAAACTGCACAGATGTAGATCTGTCATTGCACATTGCTGGCAGATTAGTGTCTGCACAGTGACTTTAGAAAGATCAGAAGAATAAACAATATACATCCAGATCTTCTGGTGCATTATGCTACAACCGACCAGGATCTATGTTGTTTGGAGTTGGTTTGATTTATAAGAAGAATATATAGTATGTATTACATACCATAATACTTTGTGATGTCACAAAAGATGCCATGACACCATGTGTATTATGATCAAGCATTCAAATGTATTTCAGTCATTTTATTCCACTAATATAAAAGTTCCATCTGATAAAATTAGTATAGATTTGGAAAAATAGGATTTTACACAAGTGCTCATTTAAAATGAAATTCATAAAAACTTTTATAAAAGATTTCAATCTTTATAGCAAAAACAAAAATTACTTAAGTGATTGAATACATTTTAATTTAAATGAGCTCTCCTATAAGATTCCCTATTATACATTGCAACATTAACCTATCAAACTCTAGAAATTTTATACTTTATCATCCAACAAAATGACGACGGAAAGAATAGGGATTTATAGAATTTTATGAGACTTAATTAGGACATTAAGAAATGCACAAGAACAGTGGTTGTCCATATATATATATATATATATATATATATATATATATATATATATATATATATATATATATATATATATATGTATATATATATATAACATTACTGTATTTGAATGCATAGAACACACAAATAAATGTAAAACATGTGGATCCAGACCAAATATTGTACAACATAATGACCAATAAAAGATCAAGATAACAACCTGGACCCTGGTCAGCCAATGAATTTGTGGTGGTTTTAAATCTGATTGCACACTATGCAGATGGGCAGGTACTGTATCCAGGTCAATTTGATAAAGCCATCAAAAGGTAATGAACAAGTTCCTTAAAATGGCAACTAGAAATGTGTACATACAATACAGATGCTCCTACCAATATGATGCGATAATGGGCACAGAGTCAAGTAAAAAACAAGGGCTATAACTCTGTAACTTTTGTCAAAACAGTTTCAAGCAAACCTTACCCAGGTCTTGTTAATGTATAGCCTCATACACTATTTGGTTTGAATCCAATAAGTCCTTCAAAGTTATTGAGCAGAAATGATAAAGCAAATATCTGAGAAAATGATCAAGTCTTACAGGAAGCATAAATCAATCACACTTTGATAGAAAAAAGTGAAAATCAAAACTTGATATAGGTTTGAAATCATAAAACCTTTAATGGTTATTGACTGGAAACAGCTTTTGAAGCAAATGATGGGAAAAGTTCTAAATTAAACACAGACCATAATTTCTTTCAATTCTGTTGGAAAAGGATGAAAATGCAATTTAAAGACCTATACAAAATCTGCTCTGCTTTTGATCCACAAAATCTGTCAAAAGCTATGTGCTCAAATGAAATTTTTTGAGACAAGATATAATGAGAAATGATATTATGTCATGTGACATGATGGAATGGGACCGACAAAGACAACTATATATGTTGCCTCCAAAGGTGTAACAGTGGCTTAAAAAGGCACAATCTGAAATTATTGGACAAGGCGAGACATGACAGATGTGGACAACACCATATACCAATCCCTAGTTACAAGAGAGGCATATAAATATATATTCTGACCTTATCAGATGTAATTGGTAAGATAGGACCTTGTGTGATCTAACACAACTAGGACAGGATAGGCAGACTTGACAATGGACACACAGATAATGGACAATACCACAAAGACAGATATGGCAGGGGCAATTAAATGCACATTCTGACCTTACTCTGCTTAGGTATTATCACAAGAAGAAGGAAAACCAAATGCCAAATATGGGATACATTCTACATACTTGAAATTTCTTGTGCATTTTTTAATTATATCTAATTTTGCTAACTGCACTTAAAAGACTGAAAAAAGAGATCTAAGTGAGCCTGATGTCCATCAACTGGTTTACTAACGGGTAGTCAAACAGGGAGAACACTGCAGAGTTCAGGCAAAACTGGTTAATTATTTAATGAAAAAGTCAATTTTGTTTTTTATAAGTGTGGCCATATTGGATGTGATATCAGAATCGTTTTAATAAATTTGAAAGAACTTGATAGCAAGGTACAATATCAGCTGAACTGCTTCTGGTCCTTTTCTTGTGACTGCATTATTCAAAAAATTATATTTTGAATATTAGCTATACTAGAGATTGGCAGAAGATTTACAAAACATAAGCAAAGTAAATACAGATGTAACAAGATTAAAGTATTGCATAGTTTTGGAAAAGTGTTCTGCACTGCATATTGCCACACAAAGTTGATTAATAACTGACTTTTATAGTGTACAAAGCCACACCATAAGGCCACTTGACCATTGGCCAGATAAAAAAATGTAAATGTAAAATAACATAAATATATTATATATACAAATAAATGAGATCAAATCTGCAATTAGTACAATTTCACAATTCGCAGTAGGTTGGTTGATATTTTTTACTGCACATTCAACATAGTATTAGGCCATAACAAGCCGAGGAAATAGCAACTTTCATGCATATCCCATGGACATGTCAAGGCAGCTAACCCAGGCTAGGTGACTATTAAACCCAAGAACCATGAAATCCGATTCCAAAGCACCATTTACAGTTTATACAAGGCAAACAAGGCACTACATGGAGTCTGATATGAAGTACATGTACTTGAAAATTGCAATCATCTTAAAGTGTTGATGCCACAAGAGACTTGCACTGATTATATTACAAATTAAAAGGTTAACATTCTTCTTTTATTTTGGTAACAATTTAGTATGTGGGATAACTTGGACTTGTTCATGAATCCCTTATGGGAAACATGGACCTTGAGACAGGTTATCTCCCTTTCCCACACTGTATAATTACTGTCAAAATGGCTCGACAAAGTGACAGTCAATATATTTAGAGTAAATAGCAACAACTCTGTAACCAAAGTAACTGTCTTGTATATGATGAATTGCCAAAAACAATGAAATGATCTGAGAAAGAAACATATTTTATGTTTTCAGCTTTTTGAATAAATCAACTTGTCTGAGTGTTGTACATACAGATTATACATTTACAATATTTCTAAGGCGTAAGCTGGTCGAGACATCTGTTAGTTAAATACTCACAATTACACAAAAAAATTAATACAGAAAGAAACGGTATCAATGAATTTATGAATGTGTTGCTTATATTACACTAATATAGAAAATTTCAGAATTTAATTATGTGAGCGTCTTAATTACATCTATTATAGATGTAAATGTTGTAATAATATAGTTAGATGAAAATGAAATTATTAAATGTGGGGACATTTTTCATATACAACTATATATCATTATGGTTTCTGAAAGCAACTATTTAATGATTGGATTTCTCATCTGAAGCTATTAAGAAGCTTACAGAATTGTACCAAAGATGTCTACCTTTTTAAAATCTAAATCACAATATCATTATGTCATCAATATGATGTCACTTATTACCTCAGTGTGTCACTGAAAGAGGCTGGATGTAAGATGTCAACTTTTACACATTTTTTTTAATTTCTAGGACTAATGGTGTGGGGAAAAAATTCTAGAAGTCAATATACAGTACCATATGTACTGACTTACAATAACACCAGAAATCATCCTTAATAAAAAGGACTACAATGCAATGGAATCCTCAAAGTTCTGCTTTTACTGGATAGCAGATATGGATTCAAACAAATGCAACAAGTCGAAATGCACGGAACTATAAATCTCCCTGGAGTCTAACTAGTAAAAGTTCTTAATATTTTAATTTGCAAAAATTAAAACAAATTCTGATTCTTTGGAAATGTTGTCAAATATTATAAGACAAAAAGGCACTTGTTACACTTCCACTCTCTGGATTATACACCAAAATATGAGAAAACCAAACACGATAGAGACCTCCCACAACAAAAAAATCAGGTGGTTCACACTCTCCAGATAGACTTACATGGAATAAACTTAAATCAAATGTGTGTTATAATATTCAACATTTGAAGCGTCAAAGGGTTTTAATAAAACTTCCTGGGTCACCTTACCTTCTAAATTTGTTTTTACTCATTAACTGAATAGTATACAGATTTAAATGAAACACTTTGTCCTTCATGTTGTTGCCTTTCAACCTCTTGTCAATGTTAAGAATGGTCCCTGTATATAATTAATCTCGAGGTAATGAAAGATGTGTGTGAATACTGTATCAGTTAAATATAAGCTCCCTCAATGTCTACAATATTTTGCAGCATGGATTTAGCAAAGACCATCCTGTCAATGATTCCTTTCTGACACCCATCTTGAATCAGATGCACCATGCTGTAGGTGTTGGCACTCCTTTCCTCGTCTATGAAAGTCACAAAATAGTCGTTCCTCTGGTAACTCAGAATAATTTTGGTATGATCATCGAAAAAATTCACCTGCAAAGAAATTATTACATTTATTATTAATGTGAACCAGAAAACAGCTTTAAAAAATGTGTTTAGAATCAAGATTATCAAGAAGATGCACCAAATTCTGATAGTCACTTTTCATCACCGAGATCTCTACTCTGTCTACACAAGTTCAAGTACATGAAGGAAGAATGTGGGTATGTGAGAAAGCTTGCCTGTAGTGTACCATGGGTCAATGGTTCATCCTGGGTTATTTCTTCATAAAATACACTAGCCACTATCATGTGTTGAAAAATGGCTTTAAATGCCAAAAACTAAAAACTAATCCTTGGCATGATATAGCCAATGCATTACAAGTGCCATTAAAACCAACCAAACCAAACCAAATCCAACCAAACTGAAAGACTTCTCATGACATGTAGATAGTAATAAATAAATATAAATGTGCCGATTTGAAAACCCCATTACCAAATGAGCATTCATTCTGGAGTAGCAATTACAAGATTTTCAAGTTGGATGCCTTGGAGGCCACTTTTAGAGTCAACCTGGCACATTCTTCATTTAGTACAATCTGTATGTCATTAAGAATCTTTCTGTGAAAATACCAAGTAAATATGACCATCTAATCTGAAGAAAGAGTAATAAAAAGATTTTCAATATGGTGATCTCTGGTGGATTCATTTAGGACCATCAACAGGTCATGAAAACTCTTTAAGTAAAAACACCATATCTATACAAACAATATTCATGAGTATCAGCATTAACGAGACTCCAGACTGCCACTCTGGCTTTGCGATTGGATGTCACACTGGTACATTTAATAAAGTCTACAAATCCCAAGAACCTTTTAGTGTAAAAAAATCCATGACCATACATTGTGCTGAATAATGAATGACATGATTTATTAAGATGGTGACTGTGACAGTGGAATGCCTGATAAATTAAATGAAGAAAAATAAGAATTTGTGTATGTTATCTCCTTTTCTTCATAATATGGCGATATGTATTGGTTATTGATTAAAAGATGGAGGAATCCTGTTGCACATCATCAAATTTATCAACAACAATACAGCTGTACCAGCAATACATTTTATTTTTTTATTTTTGTTTTTGTGATACTATTTTGATAATCTAAAACTTCAGAAACACAAATTTCATATAATAATAAGGTTAAAAATAATGTCAAAAATAAAAAAGCCTGATTTCAGTAAAATGACATCCATGTACCATGATGTACATAGATAAAATATAAGTCTAACTAACAATTTAATAAGCACAGACTTTAAATGAATTTAGCAAGGAAACAATGCTGATGCAAATATTTTTCATAAAACAACTAGGAGTCAGGGTAAACTGACTAATGATCTATGTTGCTATCTGTCTGTCTGTCTGCATGCATGCATGCATACATACATACATGCATGCATGCATGCATGCACCGAGATCTCTACTCTGAAAGATCTTGTGAACTTGTGTAGACAGAGTAGAGATCAGAGTAGAGATCTCTGTTCATCCATGCATGCACATATAATACACAAAATCACAACGGTGCTAAAAAATAATAGGTTAATAACTGACCTGCAGTGTCCCATCACTGAGGTAGAGTACAATGGCTTTAGTAGTACGAAACCATTTCTTGAGGCACAGAGGTCCTGATGCTATATCTATAGAATCCTTGGAACATTCAAGATTACCTCCCTGTGAATTATAATAATAATAATAATAATAATAATAATAATAATAATAATAATAATAATAATAATAATAATAGTTACAATGATAATATAGATATAGAATATAATGATACAATACTAATAATAACAATTATAATAAAAGGCCTAGTACACCACAGGCCGAGTGTAAAAATACTTTCATAATAATCTTTTCTAATAATAATGATACCAGGAAAAACAACCAATTATCCAGACTTGCTACTGAAATAACAAGCAGCTTGTTAGGTATCAAATGTAAACTAGTGCATTCATATCATTCAACTCAAACCATTGCTATTGATATATATGACCATACGGTGGCCTAGTGGTTAGTGTCCACCTCATGCCTCAGCTTACAGGTTTGAACCCTGGCCGAGTCCTACCAAAGACTATTAAAAATTTCACTAGCAGCTGCCTCGCTTGGTGCTTGGCATAAGAGGTTAGTGTTTAGACTAGTCAGCCTGATATCAGAATAATGTGACTGGGTGGGAAATGGTGTTTTATGTCTATAGCATGATGCCCCAGACATTGTAGCAATATGAATGAAACATTGTGAAATTACTTTAAAAACCCAAATCACACACACACACACACACACACACACACACACACACACACACACACACACACTATAAAGTGGCAATGTCATTCAAGATTACAAGTAAAATGAAACAAACCAATAAGCTCTTTTACTGTGTGAGATACCAGCACATTTCAGCAAGATATACCATAAATCCATGCTTCTAAGTAGACTGCTTTTGCAAATAACACAGACCCTGCTCTCCATCACATAATATGCTGGCATATCCAGGTTAGTTTGTTCTACTGATTATTCCTAACAAACTACATACTCAGATCTAGAGGCACAATATGTGACAGCAGATCTGGGTATGTACATTTTACATTTGGACTGGACTTATAAGTGAGTAGATATTGTAATTTTTCTTCAACATAATTGATAAAGACATGGATTATTACTTTTATTTTCTTGTTAGACAAAGCCACCTTTGCCATAGTCAACTCTGACAATTTAAAGTCGTTTAAATGGATTGATTTGTTTCTTAAAAGTCATGTAAGCATTTAAAACAAACACAGCAACCCTCATGTCAAGGAAGGAAAGAAGTAAATCATGTATAAACAGACATGTATATAAAAAATGTGTAGTGTACATATGTATGTACATATGTATGCCTGTATGCACTCACTTGAATAAGATGTTCATCCATATATTTGGCAAAATACATAAGAAGTGTGGTCTTCTTTTCCAGATCATCTAGAACATCATCAGTGGTGTAAGCATAGGTCTTCCCGGTCACGTCAAAGTACTGAATGGATCTGGAAGATAAAAATCGAAGAGATTAATATTACAACTATCTGTCATACTGTAAATTAACTAAACTTTTTTTCAGACTATATGAACAAGACTATTTGTCACACTGTATTACTTGACTATTTGTCACAACATATTACATAACTGTCACACTGTATATGACAAGACAATTTGTTACAATGTATTACAATGTATTACATAACTATTTGTCATGATATTACAACTACTGTATTTGTCACACTATATATGAACAAGAAAGACTGTCACTGTATTACTAGACTATTTGTCATGCTGTATTACTAGACTATTTGTACCACTGTATTACTAGACTATTCATCATGCTGTATTACTAGACTATTTGTCATGCTGTATTACTTGACTATTTGTCACACCATATTACTAGACTATTTGTACCGCTGTATTACTAGACTATTCATCATTCTGTATTACTAGACTATTTGTCATGCTGTATTACTAGACTATTTGTCACACCGTATTACTAGACTATTTGTACTGCTGTATTACTAGACTATTCATCATGCTGTATTACTAGACTATTTGTCATGCTGTATTACTAGACTATTTGTCACACCGTATTACAAGACTATTTGTACTGCTGTATTACTAGACTATTTGTCATGCTGTATTACTAGACTATTTGTCACACTATATTACTAGACTATTTGTCACACTATATTACTAGACTATTTGTACTGCTGTATTACTAGACTATTCATCATGCTGTATTACTAGACTATTTGTCATGGTGAATTACCAGACTATTTGTCATGCTGCATTATTAGACTATTTGTCATGCTGTATTACTAGACTATTTGTCAAGTTGTATTACTAGACTATTTGTCATGCTGCATTACTTGACAATTTATCACACTGTATTACAAAACTATTTGTCATGCTGCATTATTAAACTATTTGTCATGCTGCATTATTAAACTATTTGTCAATGTCATGCTGCATTATTAAACTATTTGTCATGCTGTATATGAACTAGAATGTGTCAAATGTTATCTGTAACTTTATCTGAAAGGGAAACAAATGGTTTTCTACAGTTTCCATAAAAAAGCATACAATGAAGTTTCCATAACACTTAGCAAATACATTAATCATGGTCATCATCAATGATCAATCATTACTTGCCTAAAATTAATCAGATTTTCTGATTGACATGTTTTGCCCATATGATTGAACTGCTATGTGTTTCAATTTTTATGTATTAAACATGCCATTCCTTTTAACATTTTCCATGTGGTGTTTACCATACATACTTGCTTAAAAGTCAAATCCAGCTGCAAAAAGACCTTGATCTCCCATTACAAAAAGTGCCTGCAGATCAAAGTCTATGCTGTTTATTCTTATTACTCCTAACAAGCTGCATAGACCCAGATCTGCTAGTACATTGTGTGCTTACTGATTTGGATCTGTGTAGTTTGCATCTGCATAGACTTAAAAATGCTTCAGTAATATTACTACAATGTCTGCAGTGAGGCAGTTTATAGTGATGTCTAGCACTGGGGCATTATGCTGCATACATGTAGCATGATGTTCCACCCAGTCATATTATCCTGTCACCAGTCCAACCAGTCCTAACACTAACTTCTTAATGCTGAGTCAAGCGAGCCAGCTGTTAGTACCATTTTTGTAAGTCTTTGGTATGACACGGGCGATGATCGAACCCACGACATCCCGATTCCATGGCGGATGCTCTAACCATTAGGCCACCGGAGCGGTTTCGGAGTCATGGGGAAATGGATAAGCATGGACCATAAGCCACTGCTGGTGACATTTATATACGAACATCTATAAAGAATCTTTCCAGGAGAAATCTGAATGGTCATTATAAGCAGGTGACCATCAAGTAAAGGTCACTCTTGAAGCAGGTTGAGCTGTATATTCCAACCAGAACAACTGGAAAATGAAATGTCTAAGTTATCAATATTTTATTTTTGTTCATACCTTCCATCAGGAGAGAGAAGGATTCTGGATGTGTCATTGAAGAGGACTCCTATGCTATCATTGGCTAACTGAAAACCAAAACCATACTTGTTGGAGTAGTCCACCCATTTTGTGACCCAAGGAACTGTCAGGTCCATCACAGTCTCTGGGTTGTGACTCACATCTAATGGAAAGAAAATGAAAGCATAATCAAACAATTCTTTTTTGTATGAAAATTATTTAAAGTGATTGAATCGGACAATACTGAAACTCACTGGCTTACATGCAGCAAGTACACTGTGTCTCCTGTACAAACTGTGTGTGCATGTGTATGCAAGTGTTTATTATTTATATATTTGATGCAAGTATTAATAATTTCTATACCTTTCTTTAAGTAATACTCAAAACAACTTTTTACTAAAATTTGACAATGTTAATGGATTTAGAGATAACTCTTCTATTTGGAATCTGGTATTGTTTCACTGTAATTCCATGATTCAACTATCAAACTTTACCAACAGAATGAATGCATATTTCAAACAGCATACACACAGCTGACTTGCATTCAATAAAATAAAGGATTCTCATGTCATTTTTACTTTTTGTTAGTTTTAACAG
The DNA here is from genome assembly GCA_030141615.1 of Unio pictorum. NCBI lineage: Eukaryota > Metazoa > Mollusca > Bivalvia > Unionida > Unionidae > Unio > Unio pictorum. Next base: position 3,142,465 of record JARLTB010000157.1, on the reverse strand, counting down.
CACTTTGAATACATCACTGGCTATCTCATACCGACTCAGTCTGGCTTGGGCTGGTACTAAACCCAGGACCCTTGTGATCACAACTCCAATACATGACTGAGCTAGTTTGGCTCAGTCTCATAGTTTTGGTAATCAAAAATGCATGATTGTGTCCCTGCTTATAGTATTTTTCCATCTGCATGCATTATTGCATACAAATGTTAAAGAGGTTTGTGAGCATAAATCAAATTCTGTAATATTCTTGGTCACTTTAGGCATACTGTCACCCAAAAAAATAATCTTTAGTCAATAGGAACTTGTAATTTAAAGCACACTACTGCTAATTAACAGCAAACAGCTATCCCAATGAACGTATTGTGCCAGTCACATTAAACACACATTAGATTTGTGCATACCTCCTAAATGGTGAATCCTGACCAGAGTGCATACAATACCTGAGTCAATGGACAGTGTATCAACCTGCTCCCAGTGTGACATGAATTCAATGAAGGAATTTTATGAAGATGTACCACCAGAAGAAGCTCTTCAACTTTTGTGAAATTCTTTATTTTTACATTTTTAAAACTTTACTTTTGGCAGCATATAGCTATTATTACACTTAGATTACAATAAACTTTACAGGTGATGGTCGACTTATGTCATGTGTTTCAGAGGTTATTGTGTAAATTGAAGGTAATTTTCCCAATGAATACTTGTAAATTAAAGAAGTTCTTGGGCTAAATGTACCTCAAACTTTTAAAGTAATGATTATTTTTGCATAATTTTCAAACAATATCACACATACAATACGTATGTGAGCTGTGCGCATCACAGCACATGTTGCGAGCAATAGCGTAAGAACAAGGACAGTAATGATAATTGACTTATCATTTCTTCATTATAAATGGTGTTTAAATAAAAACACAAAAATCTAATTGGCTCACATCAAGCATCAACTTTATCATCATACATTCTCCTCGCTAAATGAATCATGAAGGAGCCATTACAAACCTTTTGGCATGTGCTCCAGACATGTACTGAGCACATCAAGTAAATTAGCCGCTGAGCGAGGTTTTGGAGACGTTTCTGAAAAGAAAATATAGGGAAAAAATTATGTTTCAACATAGGTGTCTTTGTAAATATCTGACTACTATTTAAAAAGAAACGACTTACATGTGCATACATATCCATGTACAGATCTTCCTTATTTAATAAAGAAACTCCTTTAAAAGATAACTGTAGTGAAAATACTTATATACTGTATATACTCAATTAAAAGTTCAGCCCAACTACAAACAAAAAACACCCTGACCTGCCATTACATAAAGAACAAGCCAATCAGGGACTATGATGTTTGTTTTACTGATTACTGAGTATTATGATTGTGTAGTTTGCATTATGATCTGCATCATTTGCAGTGGGACCCAAATTTTAAGCAAGGACATGTGGGATTTAATAATAACTTATTAGCAAGTACATATGGGATTTAACAATAACTTATTAGCAAGGACATATGGGATTTAACAATAATTTATAAACAAGTGCTTATGGCATTTAACAATAGCTTATTAGCAAGGACATATGGGATTTAACAATAATTTATAAACAAGTGCTTATGGCATTTAACAATAACTTATGAGCAAGTACATATGGGATTTCTCAATAACTTATTAGCAAGGACATATGGGATTTAACAATAATTTATAAACAAGTGCTTATGGCATTTAACAATAACTTATTAGCAAGTACATATGGGATTTCTCAATAACTTATTAGCAAGTACATATGGGATTTCTCAACAACATATTAGCAAGTACATATGGGATTTAACAATAATTCCATTACCAATACTTTATTGAAAAATAAAGCCCGGGTAAGCTATAAAATCAATCAGTTTCAATATTTAAATTTTTGTTGCCCTGATATGAAAATGTAGACAAACCTCTGACGGCAGGAGAATCAGACCGATCGGATCTGTCAGACCGTGTAATTTCTGAGCCTGAACTTCTTGTTCCATTGTGTTTTGACTGCACAGGTGCAAGGTAGTCTGGCGTATTTCTTCCAAGGCTACCAGACTAAAAGCACAATAGCAAACAAAAATTAAACTTGAAATAAATTGTAAATCTTAATGTCAGACTTACCGGTGACAAAATTAGTGATCCTATTCCACTTTAAAATTAGTTTTACCATGTTTGATCATTATATACAAATATGGAGATCAATTCACTGATGTAAAAAGGCCATAACAGTAAACTTGCAACATATTGATATTTGATTGGTTAATAGGCAGAGAGACATACTTGATTGGTTAATAGACAGAGAGACATACTTGATTGGTTAATAGACAGAGACATACTTGATTGGTTAATAGACAGAGAGACATACTTGACTGGTTAATAGACAGAGAGACATACTTGATTGGTTAATAGACAGAGAGACATACTTGATTGGTTAATAGACAGAGAGACATAATTGATTGGTTAATAGACAGAGAGACATACTTGATTGGTCAATAGACAGAGACAATCTAACAATACAGAAGACAGACATTGCTAATAACTTTTTGATTTTTCTTGCCAGCAAGATAAAATCGATAATTGTGCACATGATTTGAATGATTGCAAGAAAGTGATATTTTTTAATTTCTACCAATTTACATGGATTTTTAATCATCAATTATGATTTTAAAGTCAGATTTTAATCATTATGTAAAATGCAAAACAATTATTTTTCTAGTCAGGATACTGTATAAATGTTGTCCATTCATGCAAAATGTAAATATACAGCAATAAAGTTTGGAAAGATGAGTCATCTGAAAAACTTGTAAAGCCCAGAAAAAACAAATTTCACAACTCCTAGATGGAATTTGAAACAAAGGTGGATGGGGAGAATTTTTGGGGGCTCACTGCAAATACCACATCAACAGTACAATAGTCATTCTTAATTGTATGACATGGACACACCATTGAGCATGTTGGCCACTTACAAAATACAAATGCTGACAGATCATTTTCTATGCTGAGAAAAATCTACAAGATCTTTAGGGAAGTTTAAACATCCAGAGTCAAATAACACGACTGATATTTGTATTACCTTTAGCACAAAGAACCATTATCTGATAAACAAAAAATGGCAGGTATGCTGTACTATATCATAAACACTTTACATAGCAACCTTGTTGACTACTATAATTAACCTCGAATGTTTTCATTGCCAGATACATTGCTTTAAAATAGATATTCACAATCATCTTAAAGTCTGTATCACCATTCACAACTTTTGTCTTTGCAAATTCCAATAGAGACCAGGATAGACACTAATGAAATGTTTTTGTTTTTTCTGTTAAGAAACATGCCAAGTACAGTGCACAGGATCACGATTTGGGGGACATGCGACAAAGAATGGTGGGAAACCTGTAAGCCATTCTCAAAAACTGATTAGATAATCTTTTATTGTATCCTTCCTTCCAAAACAGAAGACTAAAAATGTTCAGAAATATTTACCATGTATTTATTTCCATAGCCATAAATAAGACCACACAAAAAAACAGCCCCACCCACACATTTATATTAAATGAGATCACAAAAAAACAGGCCCCCACCCACACATTTGAACTGAACAATCTGTATTAATTCATACAAATTTACTTTTTTCTTGAGCTAGTCCCACCAGGCAATCTAGCTTGTGTAACATTGGGTAATCAGTTCCACAAGCAAATGTACATAGTGTATCATGAGGCAATCAGTCCCACAAGGCAATGTACATTGCATAGCATTAGGCAATCAGTCCCACAAGGCAATGTACATTGTATGGCATTAGGCAATCAGTCCCACCAGGCAATGTACATTGCATAACATTAGGCAATTAGTCCCAATAGGCAATGTACATTGTGTAACATGAAGTAATCAGTCCCACCAGGCAATGTACATTGTGTAACATTAGGCAATCAGTCCCACCAGGCAATATACATTGCATAACATTAGGCAATCAGTCCCACCAGGCAATATACATTGCATAACATCAGGCAATTAGTCCCACCAGGCAATGTAAATTGTGCAACATTAAGTAATCAGTCCCACTAGGCAATGTACATTGTGTGACATGAAGTAATCAGTCCCACCAGGCAATGTACATTGTGTGACATGAAGTAATCAGTCCCACCAGGCAATGTACATTGCATAACATTAGGCAATTAGTCCCACCAGGCAATGTACATTGTGCAACATTAAGTAATCAGTCCCACTAGGCAATGTACATTGTGTGACATGAAGTAATCAGTCCCACCAGGCAATGTACATTGTGTAACATTAGGTAATCATTCCCACCATTTTATCGAGTCAGCTCTCTTGTTGATTCTATTTAATGCAAAAATGATGAAAAGTGACATATCTGAACAATCATTACCATTCCAACAGACTTCTCCCTCTTGGTTGGTGTGGGTTCATGTCGTGGCTGGATTTCCAGTTCCTTGATCGGAGAAGTGATCCTTTCAACTGCTGGATCATGCTGACCATCTGGGACTACATAGGATTTGGGTCTAGTAAGAGCAGAATAAATTTTTATTACTATGCAGTTTTACTGGTTCTGTGAATTCATTCATTTCAGAGTTATCTTTAGTAGGTTGGATGAAAAAAAATAATTATATCCTCATGAATACTTAAATTTTCAGCTTAAGGAATCAGTCTGACCAATTCCATCAAAGGACTGCTTCTGTGTCTTAACATTCATAATTTGTAGCACTAAAAAACCTATAAATATTTGTAATACATGAAAAATAGTAAATCCTCAGATTTAAAATAGGAATCTTGAAAATGACTGGGGACAACTTAAGTACATGAAAACAAAATAAAATTATTAATTTATTTATATGAAGATTAATAAAACACAAAAAAGACTGCTTTTTTTATCTTTCTGTCCTTCAGTCTGTTTTAAAGCTAGATTTAACTAAAGAGAAACAAAGATTACTTACAAAACAATTATATGTCCTTTGAATAACAACATTTATAACTAGGACTTGATAGGTTCAAATTTACAATATTTCATGCCATTTTCATATTTAATATTAAATTTGTTCTTAATGTAATAAAATATGTGATGATCTGAATCATTATGTTTTGGCTCACCTGTTAAATTTTGTGTATACTGGAAACCTTGGTGCATTTGTGCAGCAAGAAACAGATAAGAAGGAGGGCATGTGACCTGAGGAGAAAAACTCATCTTGTAAAACCTCGTCCAATTTAGGTCTGAAATCTGGCTCATGTGCCAGGCACTTTTTTATAAAATTCCTGGATGAGAGCGACACCCAGTCTGGAAATGAGAAGGAGTTTCCTGTGATCCGGACATAAGTTTCCTTCAAAGTTGCAGTCTCAAATGGTGGGTGGCCTACAAGTAATGCATACCTGAAAGAAATGGATACATCTGATGTTTGTAAATAAATCATTTTATTCTGCATTTTGCTGTAAAAGATTTCAATTTGTAGCTAAATAACATGGTTAGTATACCCTATCCTGTTCCCATTAACTTTTCATCCTCTTTAAAACTGACAATTATCAATTAACAAATAAATAGGGGCCACGAGTGGCCGAGTGGTCTAAAGCACTATCCATTATGGCTCACTGCCATCTCACCTCTGCATGGGTTTGAGCCTCAGATTCGGCCAATGTGGGTAGGTGAGAAAGCTTGCCAGTAGCTTCTAGTAAGTCGGTGGTTCTTTCCGAGGGGGGGGGGGGGGTCCCGGGTTCTTCTTCCACCATTAATACTGGCCGCCATATATAGCCTATTTGTGCTGAAAAATGCAGTTAAACCCTACAACAACAACAAATAAATATTTCAGAAACGATGTATTATACTAGATTTTAGTCCAAAAATCATTAGTGACATTTAAATCATTTAACAGAATCTTTGCAAAATGTGTGATAATTACCGATACTACATACAACCGGTTAACAACAAGAGTTCTGCAGAACATGGTTTCAAGCCAGTCCATAGCATAATTCAAGTCTGATTGTTGTATACAAGTTACAAACCTTAGGCATATAGAAATGTTGTTTAACCAATGAAAAAATCGTATAACTATACAAGTTTCAGTTGAGTATAGGAACCAATGAAAAATCGTAAAACTATCCAAGTTTCAGTTGAGTCTAGGAACCAATGAAAAAAAATCATATGACTATCAAAAACTTGTACACAGAATCTAAACATTACTATTCCTACTGCTAGCTTAAAAAAATCATTACCATGTATTACCATTCACCAACTCTATATCTAAAAGAAAAGTTTAAACAGAATAATAAGGTTACCAAAAAGTTACTGCATACCAGTACCAATTCTAGTTACAAAGAAGTTACTGCATACCAGTACCAATTCTATTTGCAAAGAAGTTACTGCATACCAGTACCAATTCTAGTTACAAAGAAGTTACTACATACCAGTACCAATTCTAGTTACAAAGAAGTTACTGCATACCAGTACCAATTCTAGTTACAAAGAAGTTACTGCATACCAGTACCAATTCTAGTTACAAAGAAGTTACTGCATACCAGTACCAATTCTAGTTACAAAGAAGTTACTGCATACCAGTACCAATTCTAGTTACAAAGAAGTTACTGCATACCAGTTACAATTCTAGCTCTTCATTCAATTCATTCAAACTTCTTGCAGAAATTATTGAATATCTAGAATAGCTCTGAATTCATCTTACATAATCCTATGTTATACTCACATTACACATCCCATGGCCCACACGTCAGCTTCATAACTGTGTCCTCGCTTCTGAAGTACCTCTGGAGCTATGTAATTTGGAGTGCCACAGACTGTCCTGTAACAATCAATCAATCAAATGAATAATACAGCAATCAATCATGGAGTCGTTCATGAGATACCATATATAATGACATAAGTTGAGTGTAAAATGAATAATACAGCAATCAATCATGGAGTCGTTCATGAGATACCATATATAATGACATAAGCTGAGTGTAAAATGAATAAACTTTTATCTGCTAGCAATGGCAGATCTGGGTCAATGCAGTTAACAGTTCGACCCAACTTAAATACAAGAATAGAACACCTATAGTTACCATTAAATTACTAACTTTGAACACCTATGGTTACCATAAAATTGCCAACTTTGAACACCCATGGTTACCATTAAATTGCCAACTTTGAACACCTATGGTTACCATTAAATTGCAAACTTTGAACACCCATAGTTACCATTAAATATCTAAATATGAACACCCATAGTACCATTAAATTGCCAACTTTGAACACCTATGGTTACCATTAAATTGCCAACTTTGAACACCTATAGTTACCATTAAATTGCCAACTTTGAACACCTATAGTTACCATTAAATTGCAAACTTTGAACACCCATAGTTACCATTAAATTGCCAACTTTTGAACACCCAGATTCACTACTAAATGACAATATATGAACACCTAAAGTTACCTTACATGGACTCTCTTTAACACCTATAGTTGCCATTGAGTGGCCAACTATGAACAAATGGACACCAATAATTAACATTAAACTGTCAACTTTAAACAGCTCTAGTTACATTCAAATAGCCAAATCTGAACACCTTTAAGTTGTCATACAATTGACTACTTTGAACACCTGTTCCCCTACCTATAAATGGAAAATTTACATTTATCCAAACTACAGGTGTACAATATCCCCCTCACACTTGACACACAAATGTATTACATTTGTTATAGACTAATAACTGACCTGTTGAAGTAATTCTGAAAACCTTTAATATAACTTACATTTAATAACAGAATGTAGATCAAATAGATATACAGAGAGAGAGAGAGAGAGAGAGAGAGAGAGAGAGAGAGAGAGAGAGAGAGAGAGAGATTTAGAGAGAGAGAGAGATTTAGATTTAAACTAATTCTCACATTTTCTTTTCTCCCTTGTATTCAACTCGTGTGGCCAGACCAAAATCTGCAATCTTCAGTTGCATATCATCATTTAGCAACATGTTTCCTAACTTGAGATCCCGATGAATGATATTGCTCCTGTGAATGTACTTAATGCCCTCTACGAGTTGTGTCATAAAGTACCTAACTTCTGGCTCCGTCAGGGTTTTTCTATGTTTCAACATGTGTACCAGAGACTGAAAAGAAGCACCATTTTACTGATACTATTGTGATAAAGAACTGCCTTCCTCTATTTGTCAACTGTATGGGGATTTGTTACAACAAGAGTTGTAATAATACTGCAATTCAAGTTTTGGAATTGCTTGAAATATTGCTATCATTATCTATGATACCTATTGCTACCCCACAGAATCAATAAGCAATAGTATACAATCAGCTAATAAGCTTAATTAGTAAATGATAAGATGACTTTTTTCACATGATATATCATCAGAATTATCATGTTATATTGTATAATTATTTCAGTGTATTATTTTATTGACAGATATTAGGCAAATCCATTAATTTGATCTAATTTCATGTGCAAATTTGTCACAGAATTATGTAATTATAATTTTTAGTTTTATGCTGTTTCACATGCTTAATTACTAATTAAGCTTATTAGCTGATCATATACTAATTAAGCTTATTAGCTGATCATATACTAATTAAGCTTACTTAACATAGCATGAATTATATCACATATGTATTAATGTTAATGTTATATTGTGACATATGAGAATTACACCACGGCCTTACTTTAAACACAGTATGCATCAGAAAATAAAAGTATGTGAATATTATAAGCATAGTGCTCCTCAATTCTTTCATGAATGAATATAGATTTATCCTGAAACTGACTAATTTGGACAAATTGTTTAATAATAATAATAATAATAATAATAATAATAATAATAATAATAATAATAATGTTATTTAAAGAAGCTGATGAGACCTTCTAATATATATATATATATATATATATATATAGTTAACAATATTTTAAAAGTTGAGGTGTCTTTAGACAATAAATGCCATTACAAAAATTGACAATTGATCTACTGCTACAATCCAATATGTATGAGGCTTTGAGGTTTAAGTACATACAAATAGTAGGTGCGAACATATGCAATACAGGCGAGTACATGATAATATTGCAAACATATGTAATATAGGTGAGTACATGATAATAATATTGCAAACATATGTAATACAGGTGAGTACATGATAATAATATTGTAAACATATGTAATACAGGTGAGTACAAGATAATAATATTGCCAAATGTTGAAGTACTGAATTTAAATAAAATCAACAATCATTGTTTCTGTAGATGTAGACTTTATACAAGGTGGTATGGAATTCAATAGTTTAGCACCAAAAAATGCAAAACTCTTCTGATCAAACTCTGAATTTGATTTAGCTAAATAAACTTTGTTGGATGAGATGGATCCTTGTTCATATATATGTACATTTTTAACAAATTTATAGTTACATTGAAGATTTTTAGGAGCCAAATAATGTAAGGATATTAAGACTAGTAAATTCTTTCGAAACAGATCTCTCCTGATATGGAAGCCACTTTAGGGTGTTAAAAAGATATGTTGATGGTGTAGGGCATTGTATGTAAGTTTGTATAGCATCTATTTTTTGGTACCATTTCTTCAATTAAAAGCACACACACACACACTATTGACAGAAATTATACATACACATTTATTGGGACTCCCCCCGCCACCACCATCAAGATTACCAAATATTATATATGTAGTATAAATTAGTTCATTGTATAATCCAGATAATCCAGGTAAAATAGCTTGAATTTAATTTTAAGATGCCTTTAACAAATATAAACCAACTGTATAACACTAACAACATTACCATTATATCACTGGCAGATCAGGGTCTGTGCTGTTTTGATCAGCTAATTACTCCTTTAAAAAGAACACTGCATATTTGAAGACCTACCAGCACATTTTGCAGTTTGCTTGTGACCTTTACTTATAACCAAATATATATAGCACGTATGACTTTAGTATGTAAGAGTTCAATGTACACTAGGACAATGTATCTGAGACGTATAAAAAGCTGAAATTTCATAAGGGGGGAGGGATGGAGAGGAGGGTGGAAGACTTATATATCCTCGCTTATGAGTAGGATCTGGGTCTATGTTAGAAATAATCATCAGCACAAACAACAGACATAACAGATTAGGGTCTGTGTTGTTTTTAGGCATAATCATCAGCACAAACAACCGACATAACAGATCCTGGTCCTTGTTGTTGGTTAGGAGTAGTCATCACCATAAACAACACAGACATGACAGATCCTGGTCTTTGTTGTTTGTTAGGAGTAGTCATCAGCACAAACAACAATAGACATTTCAGATCCTGGTCTTTATTGTTTGTTAGGAGTAGTAATCAGCATTAACAACGCAGACACGACAGATCAGGGTCTTTGTTGTTTGCAGTTTGTCCATGTATTGGTATAGTATGTATGGTATGTGAAAAAATGTGTCAATATTCTCATGTCATCAGTATCAACTATTGTTTCTGACATAAACTTCGGAATAATAATAATAATAATAATAATAATGATTTTTAAATCAATAAATTTATTTTCCTCACCTTCCTATTGCAATTCTCTAAGACAATATATACATTTTCCTCATCCTCGAAGTAGCTATGGAATTCAACAACATGTTTATGTTTCAAATCCTTTTGTAGTTCAACTTCTCTTAAAATCTGGAATGAGAGCAAAAAAAGCATATGTGACACCACCATATCAAATATGTTTGTAGGTGGGTATGTAAGTAGGAAAGTAGGTCTGTATCTGTATCATGCTACCTTGACACAGATTCAACGAGTGTAGTCTACGTACGAATCAACGAGTGTAGTCTACGTACGATTCAACGAGTGTAGTCTACGTACGATTCAACGAGTGTAGTCTACGTACGATTCATCGAGTGTAGTCTACGTACGATTCATCGAGTATAGTCTACGTACGATTCAACGAGTGTAGTCTACGCAAAAAAAAAAGGCAATGTATTCTGAATACAGGACAAGCTGGAATTACTGTGTAGAAATTACAAATCTAGATCCAGGTTCATTGCCCTTAACCTTTGATCGTTTCACCTTCAAATTAATAAAGTTCTTCCTGCCACAGAGTGTTTCGGGGAGAGGAATGGGATTTCAAGTTAATCAGCCAATCAATTTTGATTCTCCCTTAAACTACATTAACAAAAAAATAATGTATGTTGTGGGGTTAATGTCATTTCTGAGCACAAGATAGGCAAAACATGGCGGCTAAAATATCTAGTAGATGAAGAACCCGGGAAAACTTGTGAAGGACTCGCCGGCAGACTGGATGCCACTTATGCTTTATATATAATCTTAATTTAATGCCAATTATAAACGAAAAGAAACTACGTTTTTTTTAGCTCTTTGTTTTTTTCTATTGTATTAAAATTAAAGCAGTAACTAGTAAAACATTATAAATTAACAGCAACTTCATGCTATAAAAACCTGTATCTAACGCACCCAAAATTCATCATCAATGCACGACACTAAAACTGCATTACCTAAGTTAGCCAAAATAAATGAATATCTCCGAAAGTCGGACGTGTTTTCACATGTATCGATTAAAAGGATTTACTACATCAGAAAACCGCTTGAGACCATATTTTCAGTACATCGATTTGTTGATTGTGTTCATTTTGACGTCTCGGGGAAAAAAATACCCGTCTTAAGAGAGTGATTTTTCCGGGGGGGGGGAGTCAAGACAGGTTTTAATATATTACCCGACATTTATATTTATCTAGTAAATATGTTGTTGTTGTTGTTGTTGTCGTCGTAGTTTTACTTTAATAGGATATCTATAATGTACATGTATTGCTTAACAAATGAATTCAATAACATGGAAGTCCTTTGTTCCTGTCTCCGAAACAAAGAGTCCACCGCGTGGTCTTGGACGGTTAGTGAACAATACAGTTACCATGTGTATTATGTAGTGTTCTAATTGTAAATGACATGTTACCAAGATCTATAAAGAGCATTCACAGGGACAAATTATTTATATAAATGTGTTCTTTATATTCATTACTCAACTTTATTCATAATTTCAATCTAGGCGCACATGAATATATCAGTCAGGTTGAAAGACATTAAGATGAATAGTGAACCAGAGTCCTTGTCACGATGACGTGTACGGATAACATTTATCCGTAAGCTCATATGTTAAGTCTACGGGACAAATTTGGGTATATAATGAATGTAAATAAAGTTACCACGAAGTTTATAAAAGAAAAGTATACAAGTGTACATTTACGGAAAGCAAAATACGTGTCGACGAAAAAAAAACATGGTTTTCCCATTCTACATGTTTACATTTCTGAAGTATCTTAAGTCGAACACCCACTTAGCTACATACTAAGCTGTGGTCGTCCGCGACTGCTCCAACGAGGACAATACCCTGACTACCCAGATTACTAGTGAGGACAATACTATGACCGTCTGCTTTGCTAAATAAGTTAGGTCAGCAGCGTTTCAAAAGAAGCACAATCAGCCGTGAACAAAGCGACCAAGAATTTTAACAGTTCTTTTGTAACTGGATTTTTTTTTACCTCACTGATCTCAATTTTACAGGGCGGTGACTTCTCCTTTTTAAAATACATTTTCGAAAATCAGCCATAAAAAAGAACTCCAAACAGTGTTAAGATGACAATACGTTTTTAATGGATGAATGAGCCGTTTCACTGCGACTAAAGAAAGCTAAAATAGAAATGTAACTGTTGGTCATAAAGACCTTTTCAGTTACCTGCCGCAGTTAGAAAGGTTGAAGCGTACTCTGTGAATCATCCAGTAACAAAGACTGTGTACCCTTCTCATTGAAGATGGTTTTGTACTTTTCTTCTTTGCCTTTATTTTGGAAGCCGAGAGGACTCTCAGAAAGTTTTAGTTTGATAAGAATTCTAACACCCCACTTAAATCTTTAAATTTCCGCATGTTATATTTCGATATTTCTTTTCGAATATTCCCTCAGAATTTAATAACCAAATAACGATTTTAAATGTGTTCACATAACAAGAATACCCCATAAAACCTACCTTTCTAACGGAAAACATTTACCATGGAGTGACGGTAGTAGGGACGGACAGAATATCCAAAGATACAAGTATCTAGCCCCTCCCACAGTAGTGGCAATAGTTAACACAGTAAGTTCACGGACGAGGAAACTAGTTTGTCAAAACATGTTGTCGCACATTGTGGCCAATTAGCCATTTTAAAGGTATATATTTATCAAGTCAATCAGTGATTCCATATTTATCTCTAACTGCACCAGTCATTCAACAGAACGATATTTAATTTTCGTCAAAATAATCATCACATACAGAACATCTTGTAACTTTTCTCTAGCTTGTTTTAAACTGGGCATTTTTATATCTGTTTTCAAGGAATACAAATTAAAGAAAAGGAACTTGAGCATGGAGAATATTTTACCTTTAAATTACCTACCGCTAGACATCTTTAAATTACCCATTACTAGACATCTTTAAATTACCCATTGCTAGACATCTTTAAATTACCCATTACTAGACATCTTTAAATTACCCATTGCTAGACATCTTTAAATTACCCATTACTAGACATCTTTAAATTACCCATTGCTAGACATCTTTAAATTAACCATTACTAGACATCTTTAAATTACCCATTGCTAGACATCTTTAAATTACCCATTGCATTACTAGACATCTTTAAATTACCCATTGCTAGACATCTTTAAATTACCCATTGCATTACTAGACATCTTTAAATTACCCATTGCTAGACATCTTTAAATTACCCATTACTAGCCATCTTTAATTTACCCATTGCATTACTAGACGTCTTTAAATTACCCATTACTAGACATATTTAATTTACCCATTGCATTACTAGACATCTTTAAATTACCCATTACTAGACATCTTTAAAGTACCCATTACTAGACATCCGGCAAATTGGCTGAACAGATTTTCGAGTTAAATGGTAATTTGTTAAATGGTAATTTTTGTATCATTTTAAAAATGGGGTCTTGGGTCCAATGAATTGGGAATATTTTTAAAAACAATACGAAGTGGGAAATTTCGAAACATCTTTGTGCACACTGAATTAACAAAGAATAGTAATTCACATGAAATAACAAAGAATGTTAATTCACATGAAATAACAAAGAATGTCAATTCGCATGAAATAACAAAGAATGTATTTACATGAATTAACAAAGAAAACATTCTTGAACATTAAAAAATTCAATAAAACAGTTTCTCACCTCTGTCTGCGTGGGTTCGAGTCTAAGATTCGGCTAATGTAGTTATGTGAGAATGCTTGCCAGTAGCTTCTCGTGGGTCAGTGGTTCTTTCCGGGATTTTCCCAGGTTCTTCCTCCACCAATAATACTGGCCGCCATGTATAGCCTATCGTGTGCTTAAAAATGGCGTTAAACCCTACAACAACAAGTCAGTCAGTTTATGGCCTCGGTTACTTAGACATTTTTAAAAAATATAGTTCTTGTGTTAATCTTTTAACGTTCTGTACAATAATTTTTGTCGCATAGTCAGAATAGTAAAGACTGTGAGGAAAAAAAATCCGATCTGGATCTTGTTGATTTACACTAAAATTAGGGTGGGTGGGTGGACATTTTGGTATCGGGAATGGTCGCAGAATTTCAACCCCAGAACAGGCATTGAAAAATGTGCATATCATTTTCCTGAAATTTTAATTCATTGCCCCACTCTTTGTGTCCTGACAACTGTCAGATCTCATAATGGTTGACAAACCGGAGAAATCAAGATGTGAAGAAAATCTAGAAAGTGCAAGTAACAGCTTGACTACAGTTTTAAGTCTTTAGTGATATTTATCGCAGATGCGAAAAAATGTTAATAAGAATATGCGTTTTGTAACATTTTGATATATTTTATTTTGAATGGTTTGGGGAAAATTAATCTACAAAAAGATTTTCTCATTTCAGGAATTGTGGTCATCTCTGGTGGCAAGTCGGCATCATGTTTAGGAATGTTACACCATCAGGCCAGACATGTTCTGCAGAATTCGAGCAATCTCTGCTCAGAAGTTTCTGAGAAGTCTTGTCGCTTTTCTTTCTTACATTTTAGAACAAGTGTCCATATCTGAAGGTGAATCTTTATTATTTTACTCATTTGAAAGGCCTCAGTTGCATGAAGTTTGTTGTCTAAATTGGTAAAATACTGTTACGCCATTTTTGAGAAGTAGTCTATGCATTTTTCAAATGCTTTGAGCATCGCTGGCCATATCTAATGGCTGCTCGACAACATCTGAACAAATTCAAAATCCATGAAGGACATGATATTTTCTTTCCAATTCAGTCAAAAATGACGTTTCAAGATTTTTCTAGTTTTAGTAACGGCAGTCATCTTTGATAGTGGAGGATATGCACAAAGCTTTATATGACAATGCTTCCGGTCTAGTTGATTTAGCTAGACTAGTCGTTGAATTAATAAAGACAACGTCGTTAGGAAGGTTTTTTGTTTGTTGTTTGTTTCTTCTATTTTCAGTACTTGTGGTCATATTTGTTCATCTACATTTATAAAAAAACTGAATGACCTTTATGTCTGAATGTTTCCTTTTAATCTGGTCATATTCTGTTCAGCCATTCAGAGATGTTGTTTAAGCGATTTTCAAGTTTTATTCACGGTTACTATATTTTATGACATATCAGTACCATTTGTATAAATCATGGTGTTTTGTCAAATTTGATTTAATTCTGAACTGCTCCTTTTGAGAAGTGGTCGTTTGAAGGTTTTCATATTTTTGGAAACGGCAGTCATACCGTAATTGACAGTGGATCACCATCATTTGCACAAATATGAAAGCCTTTTATGCCATAATGATTCTTGCTAAATTTGGCCGTATTCTAATACGGGGAGGGGTGTTAAATCATGTAAAGTAATCTCTTTGTACAAGCATGAACGGCTGTTTGTGACACGAAACTTTGTCAACTTCTGAACGGCCGATTCTACGTGATAGTTGTGGAGATGTTTTCTTCCATTTCTAGTATCGGTGTCCAAATTTGCCGTGAAATTAATTGTACATGCTTCTCACGGCTGATACCTTTTCAAAATAAATCGCAGCCGAAAGACAGTTTCAACCCCACGGCCATCTTATCTTAAGTTTGAAGTCTTGGCTCGTTAATATAGTAACAAACTGACTGCTCTTACATTACATCTATTATCACAAATTTTACTCCAATCTAAAATGAGGTAAAACAACCCTTGTAAATTCCCCATATTTTGAACCAATGACATTTTATTTTTTTAATATGAGTAATATAAGTGATTTTCTTCCGGTGACATTTTATAACAATGCAACGTCTGTGTTTTGTTTGTTTGTTTGTTTAGGATTTTTAATGTAGCTTTAACATTTTTTCAGTCATATCGCTACGATGTATGCAGTGATGTCGGCACTGGGGCATCATGCCGCAGACATGTAGTATGATGTCCCATCCAGTCACATTATCCTGACACCAGGCCGACCAGTCCTAACACAAACCTCTTAATACTGAGCGCCAAGCGAGGTAGCTGTTAGTACCATTTTTGTAAGTCTTTGGTATGGCATGGCCGGGGATCGAACCCATGACCTCCCGCATCCGTGGCGGACGCTCTAGCCACTAGACCACCGGAGCTGTGCAACGTCTGGTTGAAAATGGCTCCACGGTTTATAAGAAGCTGAAAATGGCAGTTGGTGACGTACAAAAAACAAGTACAGAATCTTGACGTTCACGACGGAACCATAAAAGAGACATATATACCATCTACTCAACGCAGAATCTACAAAGAACTGCTATCAATTACCAGCCTATAATCTGGAAGTAAACTTGTAGGAAAGACAACTGCACCATAAGGAAGTCATCCAGGTATCGTCTCATCAACAGGTAGATAACAGTCTACGAAAGAACGCATATATATCATGATCGTGTTACGTCCTTGGGCGTCTCAGCTGTGGGGATGGAAAGAACATAACTTTTTTAAATCTAAAAGTAGTTTCTATCATAAGTGCGAAAATGGGTTATGTAAGAAGTTTAAAACTAGCTCATTTGGTCTTTGCTGGATGTGGCTACATTTCAGGCAGTCTTTACTAATGCGGTGCGCAAAAAAAGGTCCATAGTGATTACTTGGCTGGTACTTCTTTTCTACCAACTGGACCCAAGTAAAGACCCTTTATTAAGAATGAAGGTGTTTTTGAAAGTGGTCTCTGGACCTAACACGTAATACCTCAATAGTACATTATCACTGACCTGATAAATTCGCGTGACATGGTCTTCATAAGACATCTTTCACAACAATGTGCTTCTTAGCAGTCGGGTAAAGTGTAATACAGGTTATGTAGGCGTTTTTTTTTTTTTGTTTTTTTTTATACTAAAGATGAAATTTTAATTGTTGTTCAACAATTTTAATTTTAAAATAGTTTAATCAACGTCTATTCAATCCTAGGTGTTGAATGCTCGCACAGTATAAAACTTCCAGACGAAAATTATTGATCGCTATGGACTTTTAACAACTGTAGACAGGTACTAAACTTGGTCAAGAAAAGAGGACATCGGGTCTATCATAACAAATAACGTTTTTTTTTTTTCAATGTGCGATGCTTTCATTGTGACATCACATCGCGCTATATTCAACCCAGCTTGTACTGGATCACATCTATATGTTGAACTTGCTTAAAAATGTCCACATAATATACAATTAAATTTGCCGTAAGTACTTCTTGGGTTGTATAAATAATGACCTTCCAAACAATGTGATTGTACGAGGATCAACATAAAGTGAATAATTGCCATTTAAAGGAACGTGTAATCGAATTCCATCAAATAACACCCATTAGTGAAATATTCACTTCTGAATGCCTACATAATCTGTACGAATTTTACTATAGAATAAGCGATAAAATTCCATTAAAAACTTGCCCGCCTCTTTTCAAGGTGGCATCTAGATGCCCCAGCCAGTTCATTAAGTATCAGACTAATCCTCGTTAGTGCAAATAAATCTCTGCCTGCCTGTTACGATAACCAATTTCAGTGCACATTTTCAAATCTTTTTTTAAAGGTCCGCTACGAAAAATCAAAGCAACAAAATTAGAAGTAAATTTTGCAATCAAACATTTTCTCTTGGAAACACCAATCACATCGTGAGTTCATTTATAATCCTTATTTTTCTTCCTATAATTTCACAGGTGAAAATATTGCATTTCGATCATGCCATGCGACGCTTAATTGTGTGTGCCGACACAAGTTGTTCCCGTGGCAACAAAAGCAAGAGCATACAAATATAAACTGCATTAAATTTAAATTAAATTTTAGACACAGAAACTAAAGTTTTGCCAAAGAACTCTGACTAGTCTCCCTTTGCGTCTCTTTCTTGAAACAATGAAAAATCCCGTGAGGTGCATTGCAGGACCAGAATTGATTTTGTGGTAAAATATGATGATGTCAATGCTGAAATTGCTGAGGTGGTCCGAATGAACTTAAAAAAAGTTGAAAAATGTCTAATGTAATATTCGGCTTCCGTTTTGATATGAGCATCACTAGCTGCTCCAAAGAAACAGTCTCACGGACACGTATTTTAGCTGAGCATATCCTAAGTAAATATTACACAACATGCATTAATTTCGTCTTGAGAGCAAGTCGAAAACAGGTTTTCACCTCGTTGCTGTAATGGCTTCCATTGATAGTGAAAGAATAGTGCACATTTACTGAACCCAACAAAGCTTCTGGAGATGACGCTAACCCTAACCCTAACCCTAACGACGTATAGGGCTTGTTGGATAGAACATGTTTCGACCTTGATAAAATTTCTTTAGGTATTTGCGAGAAAAAGTCGAATCTATATTTGTGAGGGTGGAAGGACGAGAGACTCGTGATGCATTTGGCTAGATAACCTTTATAATTTTTTTAGCATACACACGCATACAAATGCATATTGATACAAATAAGTATTTTATTCCGACTTCTCAAACGCCATTTCTGATGACAAATTGTAATCTTACCTTTTGTTTCTGGTGGGGTTTGGCTATTCTGCTTTTGGCGATAATTTTACCAGCATAAACCTTGTCTGTATTAAGATCAAGTAGTTCGTAGCATCGTGCAAAACCACCCTGAAACAGTTGAATAAATACATTGAAAACAGCTCTCTCGGCTGAGTTTTAAAAATGTGGTATACTTTCTACAATAAGAAAAGTGCATAATTTCTTTTTTTTAAAAAGAATTAATAACTTTTATGCATAACAACAAAACAAAAAATTACATTTAGAAAAATATATAATGTTGAACGTGTGAGTGTTTGCAAGCGTGTACCTATACGCAAACACCAAAATGTTTTTTCCCCTTCACTTTCTTTCAAAGACGGTAATTAAAATATATATGACCGTTTAGCTTAAGTGATGACTGGACAGGTATTAATACTATATGAATGAACATCGCTCAGCCATTTCTATCAGGTTAAAAAAGTGTGTGTGTGTGTGTGTGATTTAGATTTTCACTTAGCTTTAACAATTTCTCAGTCATATCGCTACGATATCTGACGTGTAGCACATTATAGTGATATCTAGCACTCAAGCAAACATGTGGCATCATATCATGACACCAGGTCGACATGTTCTAACTATAACCTCATAATACTGAGCGCCAAGCGCGACAGCAGATAGTACTATTTTTATGTCTTTTGATATGACTCGGCCAGGGTTAGAGTCCGTGAGGCGGATGCTTTCACCGCGTAGGCTACCGAAGCTGTTAATCATGAAATAACCTTGGAACTAGTTTTACAAATACGCGTCTCTTTGATGTGCTTTAGTGTTTCGCCTCTGGCAGGGCTTGCGACATGCATTTCGACAGTGAAGCATACAATGTCCCGATTGTGACATTGTCTCCTTCAGTCTCCACAATATTCCTTGTAGACAAAAATAGTTCAGAATATAGTTCCCGATGGCGACGAATTACATTCGAGCTTTCTTTATCGACTTTACGGAAATGACCGATGAAGTACCTATTAGTACTGATATAGCTGATTAAGTTTATAGCAATCAAGTATACAACTGTGGGCTGCAACATATCTTTAAGAGCGTCGTGATGTCACATGACAAATTTTAGAAACAAAATACATACAGCTAAAAAAAGAGCAAGAAATGCAAGACATCTGCCGGTTATTTGCACCGAAACAATGTAAACAAATCAAAAAGCTGCACAACAAATAAGTTGTTTTTAAAAACATTTAATACATGCGATTCGTATCAGAAGACGACACCTTACTAACAAGGTGGAGTATTGTCACTGAGGACATTTAAACGTCTTCCGCAAGGTACAAGATAAATGTAGACACATGCTTTAGGTAAATGCTAGACGTACTCCGAGGATTTCCCAGCTAGCTGGTAGACTAACAGCTTCGTTCAACACATGAACAAAACACTAAAATGATTAGTTACAACGGTCTGTCCCTAAATCTCGAGAATCCGGGCTTCTTTGTGATCATTAGCATAATATATATTTCATTATCCTGACACCAGGCTGAACAGTCCTAACACTAACCTCTTAATGATGAGCGCCAAGCGAGGCAGCTGTTAGTACCATTTTTGTAAGGTTTTGGTACGACTCGGCCAGGGATCGAACCGACGACCTCCCGCTTCCGCGGCGAACGCCACTAGACCACCGGAGCTGTTCATGAAACATAATCTAGTCTATAATTTAACAGCTGTGTTTTTAATATTTTCTAATAATTTAAGTCACCGAATTTTACTCATGCTTGTTTGGTCCTATGAATGAGCAGTTTGATATGCAGACGAGTCTTGGTCAGAGCAAGGCGCTTCTGCATAGCTGTTGTACGGTTTAACCCTATTTTTACAGCACAAAATAGGATATAAATGGCGGCCAATGTAACTGCTGGAGGAAGAACCCAGGCAATCCCCGGTAGAAACCACCGACCAACGAGAAGCTACTGGCAGACTTTCTTACGGCTTATACTTAACTGGTCCGTCCAGGCCCAATCTGATTAAAAATCAGATATCCAAAGTCCTATGTAGGACACTGGAGATCTGATAATAAATTGATTGGTCTAGGCCAGAATTTTGAAGGTGAAAATCCGTGTCATCTAATTCTAAATTTAAAATGAAACCGATACATCTTTTCCTGTTTAAACTTGCATGTGTGATAAACTACCTTTGACAGACGAGATTGATAAATAAATAAAGATAACATATGACCACTTCAACTTGATCAAGATGGCGCAACGTATCTGAAACATGTCCCACAAAATCGATGCAGAATTCCAGCCGATAAGGGCATATCAATCAAGCCTGTAGTAGGTTATCTAACGACATGCAACTTGCAAGCGTTATCGACACTAGGTCGAGTTATCTACATAAATGTCTGGCACTGACAATATGCGTGGACCTAACATAAAATAGGTGGAGCAAACATAACATACTCTAACCAAGGCCAACTGAAATGCTACAAATTGCTAATTTACGAAATGTTATTAGACCCGAAGGCCTTAAAAATATGCTCCGACAGTACCAGTCTGATAAATGTAACAAATTAAAACATAGCTCCGTGCTGAACTTGGCGTAACCTGCGAACCTATATAGAATAATTAACTTTATAAAAGAAAAGTCTTGAAATCTGCAATCCTGGATACGATGATAAACGGTGGAATTAGAATATGTCACACACACACACACACACACACACACACACGCACAAACACACAACGTGATAAAATTTCTCTTTTGTATCAACTAAAGACAACCACAATCAATTAAAATGTCATATTACATCTTGGTTTGAACGAGACATAACGCAAACGAATATGATAAACGCTGCCCAAATATATGCCTGGTCAAGTTATGTCCGTTATCATTTATTATTAATGTCGGTCCGATCCTAACATACCTAAAGCTGTCGGCAGCACTCAGAGATAACATCTTGAAGTGGTCAATAGTGACATTTGACTGACAGTTATCAATTACGATCCATAACAAACGCTCATAACAATAACATGGTATAATTACGAACTAATGACCGTGTTATTATTGTAATAAAGATGGCATGCAAGCAGCAAAGCTCGCATCTTTCATCTCCCAAAAATGTAACAATGGCAAAATAAGAAAGAAAATAACATCGTGCTTATTTACATACAAACCATGCCCAATCATATCCAGAAATATAGTGTACGCTTCGACAGAAAAGTGAACATTGCCATATCAACAGATATGCAAAAACATGCATGCATGCATGCATGCATGCATGCATGCATGCATGCATACATACATACATACATACATACATACATACATACATACATACATACATACATACATACATACATACATACATACATACATACATACATACATTTCTTTCATAACGTTTAACAGCTCTGAATTCTTAGATATAATGAAAAGATTGACGGAAAACTTGAAATACTAAGCAAATAAATTAATGTTAAGAGATGCATCTTCACATGAAGATTTACAGATATGTAACGTTTTATTGTTAAT